>JADRCH010000153.1:6864209-6924280 GCA_019843965.1 Rhynchomys soricoides | reverse complement strand
AAGAAGAAGAAGAAGAAGAAGAAGAAGAAGAAGAAGAAGAAGAAGAAGAAGAAGATTATTATTATTATTATTATTATTACAAAGTTATGAATACTAGGGTGTTGGGCTCAACACGTTGCTTTCCTGGGTGACTTACAGAATGTCTGCTATTCGATGCTCTGGTGGGTGGGGTGAATGAGGCCAGCACCCTAGGGGAACCTTACCTAACTTACACCTTAGGTTCCCTTGCCTAGAAGGTGACCAGTTTGCTGTGATCACAAGCCCTGACCATGTCTTCTATGCCTGCATGAGGTGTGTGTATGCACACACGCATACGTGTTTACATGCATGTAGTGAAGATCAGAGGTTGCTTTAGGTATTGCTCTCCCTGTTTCAAGGAAAGGTCTCTCATTGAACCAGGTGCTGATTCCGTTAGATTGGGGAGTTGGAGATAAGCCCCAGAGATCTGCCTCCCCACCTCCCCAATACAGGGCTCATGTGTCCACGGTGTGCTCAGCTTTTTAACATAGGATCTAGAGACTGAACTCAGGCACTTTACTGATAGAACCATCTCTCCAGAACCTCCTCTGTGCCTTTAATTTTTTATGCTGGGGATGGAACCTAAGCCTTGTACTTGCTAGGCAAGTGCTCCATCATTTACCACTGGTTCTGAGGCAGAGCTTCTTGAAGGTGAGAACAAGCATTCAGACCACTGAGCACTGCATGGGGCTCTTCCCACAGAGCTGCTCCCTAAACAGAACACTCCTGTTGGTGAGGGTAGACTTTCACCTGGCTGTTAGACATGTGGACACAAAGTCTATGAATAAAAACCCAGTGGCATCCCTTTCTCCTGGCATCCCAGAATCCCCTACCTCCAACGTGAACACTGTCACAATTGAGCTCCTTGGGGTCTGCCCCGAGAGTCCTCAGATCCCCACTGCCTGGGCTGCCTCAGTTCCTGCTTCTGCGTCTGTGCCCTGAGGTCAGCTCCCTCACTGCTTGGCCTATGTGGGTGGAAAATGTCACTGGGACATTCATTCCTCTTCCTGGCTCCTTCTGCTGAACCAGCTGCTAGCCATGGCTCTCTGCTGGGGTCTCTTTCTGTTAGTGACCCTCCTACACAGGGCTGGAGATGGTCAGGGGCTCTGGGTGCTTTGTCTTCCCTGGCTGGCTTCCTTCGCTTCAGTCTTATGAAGAAACCACTTATTAATCTCTCCTCAAGCTATCCCAGAAGATTTTTCAGGTTTTGGACTAGGAAGTCCAAAACCTATATTATTTTGTAAAACAAAAAATGGAGTTAGTATTATCTATTTAAAATATCTCTATCTACTGTTTATCAATTATCTATCTATCTATCAATCAATCATCCTATCTTTATCTATCTATCTATCTATCTATCATTTATCAATCATTCTATCTATCTATCTATCTATCTATCTATCATCTAGTGAGTGTGTGTGACAAGGTCAGAGGACTTGCAGGAGTCAGTTCTCTCCTTCTCTTAGTTTCAGTGAACTCGGGTCAGCAGGCTTGGTGGCCAGTACCTTTTGCCACTGAGCCATCTCTCCTGTCTCATCTGCTGTTTTTAGGATCAGTGTTGTGTTTGATTGTGGAGGATATCAAGATTACTTGTTATCAGTGAGCCTAGTGATACCCATTTAAATTTGTGTTCAGTTTCTCTGTTCTAATGGTATTTTCGAACTTTCTGGAAAGCCAATGCAAGGCAGAGCTGTAGGCCCACCACATGGGCCCAAGGCCTGCTGTGAGCCCCTGTGTGCCCTTCACTCTCCTAACCTCATTTCCAGTCTGCCCTGCACACCTGCACACCTGTGTAGCAACTGGCCTTGGAAACTGACAGCCACAGGCGGTGAGGAAGCCTCACTACAGAATGGGCCCTGTTGTGAGACTGTAGTATGACAGCTGGCTTTCAGGGAGGCAGCCGATGTCCTCCAGGCACATCCTGTCATGTCTATGAGCTGTAAAAATACTGGCTTACGGAGGGAGAAAAACCCTATCTGAAGCAGAGAAAAATCACAGTTCTAAGAGATCCTTTTCATGATGTTTTGTAGGATCTGTTCTTAGGGTTCTGTGCGTTCCCTGAAAAAAAAAAAAAAAAGCATGGAGAAGGATCTCACTAGTCTGGAGCAGTGACCACATGGTCCTGGCCTCTCTGAGGGCTCGGAGACAATGGATGCCCAGTGGTTCTCTCTCTTTTCCCTCAGCTCCCTCAGGGCAACCACGCTTACAGTCAGTAGGGGTCGCTGCTGCCCAACACACGGTGCCCAGGCCTCGGGGACTATGGTGCCCAGAAGGCAGGCCATTCCAAGTATCTTGGGAGATTTTCCTTTCCAGCAGGTTAGAAACTTGCCCACTCTGCACTTCCATCTAAGAGAGTGAGGGAACCCTGTTTCTTCTTCTTCCCAAGATCCCATGGAGGTGTGTGGGGCTGCATCCTCACACAGAGTGTGCAGCTGTGAAGTCTCCCTGTCTGCCAGGCCAAGTGATCTGGGCATCAATTTTCAGTCCCTTTCTTGTATATTAGGCTGGTGTTAGCATTCCCAGACATGCTATTCAGGAGAAACTGGTGTGTGTGTGTGTGTGTGTGTGTGTATGTGTGTGTGTGTGTATGTGTGTGTGTGTGTATGTGTGTGATAGTCACCAAGCAAGTTGTCTATCACAGATAGGGAAGGAAGGAGCAGACATTTGGATCTAGGACACTGTGGACTTGGACTGACACTCAGCACCGAAGTCCAAAATGAAGACTCACCAGGCCCTACACTCTGGTTTTTTGTTTCATTTTGTTTTGTTTTTTGGTTTTTCGAGACAGTGTTTCTCTGTAGCCCTGGCTGTTCTGGAACTCACTCTGTAGACTAGGCTGGCCTCGAACTCAGAAATCCGCCTGCCTCTGCCTCCCGAGTGCTGGGATTAAAGATGTGCGCCACCGCTGCCTGGTTTTTTTTCCCCCTACACTTTGTAAAATCAGCCCTGGGCACTTGCTGAGCTGCCTAAACTGGGTGTTGTGTCCTGGTCTGTTGACACACATGTCACTCCAGCTTGTTGTTCCCTGATTTAAGAACAGCTGACAGATTCCTCAGCAAGTCACCTCCGTCAGGATGAGTGAGACATTTATTAAGACAGATGGCAAAGTGCCAGCTTGTCTCCTATGTCCATGTGCTCTGGGCATGGCCACTGTCATTTTCATAGGTGAGAATTAATTCTTTAAAGAAAAATACCCTCTCTGGATGGGCATGGGTATTATGACACAGCTCTGCAAAGGAGCCCTGCTTGCCCTGACTGCCTTAGTTTGACACATATATGCAGTCCACAAACTATACAATGCCACAGGGTGTTCCTGATGACAGTTGCCTGTTTCTATAAAGGACCCATAACCTTTGGGAGAAGATTGGTCGGAAAGGAGGGTGAGCTGGAGGTGTGTCTCTAATTTGGACACAGAGCTGTAAGCACTATCTGGGAGCACCCAGAAAGGTCCGTGTGTGTGTGTGTGAGGGAATAAACACACCCATGCACAAGTGTACCCAGCCCTTGAGACTGATAGAGAGTAGGAAGGAGGTGAAGACTATAGATGACAGGGAAGTGCAGCCAAGGGAGAGGCCTGGCTTTGTGCTTCAGGCCCAGGCCAGAATGAGTCAGGACACCCAGAAGTGGGGGAGGGGGAGGAGAGGTCACCCTGCACTTTGCTGTCCCAGCAAGAGCAAAGTAGCTGAGGGGGGCCAGGTGAGGGGGCAGCTCCTTCCTCTCAAAGGCTTTCCTGGAAGTTCTTTCCCATGCCACATCAATGATCTTTCTGGAAACTTCCATCAGTAGTTCTGAGCTATCTTCTGCCTGCTGTCCCAGCTCCTGATTAGAGTCGTGGGAACTAAAGAGAAAGTCACAGTTCCTCTGTGCATGTGCTAAGAGGACTTCTTGGGACAGAGGGTTATGCACAAAAAGGCTGAGAAGAAGCAAGCACCTCAATGGATGAGGGTGGCCTGGGAGGATGTGGGCCTTATACAGGGTATTTATAGCTCTGCTGTGTGTTCATATTGGCCCTGACCAGGGCCTGGGCCAAGCTCCCCATCTCTCCTCAGCCCTCCTCCCCCCTGCAGGACAGCACAACAGCTCCCAGCTTTGGGTGTAGAACACTGGCTTTCTTCCACCTGGTGGGTGTTGTCTTCTCAAAGACCAAATTCTGCCTTTTACCCATGTGCCAGGGTGGGGACCTTGGCTTGATTGAGGACTGAAGAGTTATTTTCTTTTCCTCTCAAGTTCTTGCTTCTTTCAGAATGTGCTGGGAAGGTTGAGAAGGGCTGAACAGGGAGGGAGAGCAGTGTGAGGACTGTCCCGGGAAGTCACCCTGCACTGGGCTGTTCCAACAAGAGCTCGAACGGAACCAAACCATGACCCCAAATTGGAAAACACTGCTCCAATTCACCAAACTCCCAAACTGAACCCAAATATTATTACTTTTTGACTGTACTCCGAATCCCACGAATGTTTTCTCTTAAATACCTACCAACCCAGTTTGAACTAGACACAAACATATGTGTTTTCTAAAACCGTTGGATCTGAACTTCAACATAACCTCCCTTCTGCGGGGATGTGAAATGTTGTCACCTGGGGTGTGTCCTGGTCATGGCAGCCATACACCCCTTTCCTAGCTTTACAAACAGGAATAGAATTTGCATACAGCAGTGTCCTTCAGTGCACAGCTTGGATACACGCTGACGGGTACACGTGTGTGAAAGAGCTTGGCTCCCTCTAGCCATGATGTTAGCACACGGGAAATTCTCTTTGCCCCTTCCCAGGCCAGCTTGCTCCCACCACACAGTCCTGTTCTGATTTCTGTCTCCTTCGCTTCTCATCTGAAGCATCTAGCCATCCCTGCCCCTGTCTTAGGAAAACAGAGGACATGGAGATACCAGTTTTATTGCTAGAACAACAGAGGTTCACTTAGTTCTTTGGAGGTCACAGAGCTGGGCAGTGGCAGAGAAGGAGCCCACCAGGGCTCTGGCTGCTATCCCATGCCAACCTTCTACTAAGTTAGAGATCTATCCTGGGATGGATGCCTCTAGCATCTTTCTAGGGAGTAGAGCTCGTATTTGTCCCTAGGGCACCATGGGACACACTCACCCACCTTAAGCAGGTTTTTTTCTCTTTAACCCCCTGCTCACTTTTAGATACTTGTCAGCAGAGAAGGAGTCTTCCTGCACATTGCTATCTGGGCTGCACCACTCAGCACACAGGACTTTTAGGGCTCCTGCACATCTGGGTGATAGTGTCTTGCCCTAGGTCGGGTCCCCCGACTACAGTCTGCCTGTGTGTGGTGTCTGTTGGGGGCTCTAGCTGCTTGTTCTGTACAGACAAACTACATATGACCCCCTGAGAGCAGCGCCTGTCTCCCTGAGCTGCTGAGCAGGGAACATTGAGCAGGCTCCCAGGCATGGCTTCCTGGGGAGACATTTTCCAGGTCTATAACAATGTTGAGTTTGATTTGATTTCCCCCTTTGCAGGCGATTGTGTGGTTTGGGGTGTTTTGCTACTAGTCATAATCCCATAAAGCACAGCTGCTGAGATTTTTCCAAGAGGGCTGCTTTCAACCGCCCTCGTTGAAAAGGCTCTAATTTACTTCAGTCACTTGTGGGAACCCGACCTGAGTGCAAGACAAAGGCATCCTGTGTTGATGTAACTGCCCTGCGAGTGTCTCCTTGGGGAGGTTCTACCATCTAGAGCCACCTTGCTGTCTGTATTCCATGACTCTTAGAGGGACATGGTCGTCCCTGAGCCTCCTGGGGCTTAGGAGCCAGGACAGGCTTCCGGGCTGGCCCACTTCCTGTGCTCACAGGCCTTGTTCCTTAGCCAGTCACCTTAGTGTGAATGACTCTGGTTGTTCTTCCTGGTTTTATATGGAGCCAAGTCCTGCCCACTGAGGGTGACACTTTGGGTAAAAAGATTGATGAAGAGGGAATCTCCGTGGAACAGAACTTCAGCAGGGGCAGACTAGTTGGCACTTAAGAGTAGTTCAATGCAGGGATTGCCGATTTAACTAGTCTAGCTTTGGGCATGCCTCTCTCTGCCTCCCCAGCAAGGGGACACTGACAGGCTGCTACGCCTACCTATTTGTGCGGGATTGGGACTCTGGTCCATGAAGCAAGTGCTTCAGGATGCTGAGATCTCTCAGCGCTCCCCCCCCCCCCCCCCGCACTGGACTCAGCAGCCTAGCACCAGAGAGGCTGGTGAGGAGTTTTTGCTGTTTGTCGTGTTTGTCCGATCATAGATACATCTTCAGTTGGGTTTTTCTTGGCTGTAACTGCTTCCCAGTGAGGAATCCCGAGGAGTACTATAAAGATGGCTGTGCTCAAGACCCTGCTTTCTGTGACACATGGACAGTGATTTCCACAGAGCTGCAGGGATCTATTTCTTTTCAAGTAAGAGGAAGTCACATGGTGGGGAACATTAGCCTAGAAGGTTCCTCTCAGCACCATGGGGCTCCCTTCTTCTCTAGCCTTCCCTTACAGCCACCTAGTGAGGCCCACAGAGTCAGGTGAGCCCCAAGTTGTGCTATGTGGAAATCTTCTTCTTGGATATCTTGAATTTCAAGAATCTCCTTGACTCTTGGAGATTAGGGACAGAGCACTGGTATCCTGGAGACCTAAGGAGCCAGGAGAGTCTCTTTGATTATATGGACTTCTAAGGGGTCTTGGGTCTTTCACACCCATCTGAGGTTCTCATGAATATTCATTTTTATTTTAAAAAAATGTTTGCTAGAGAGATGGCTCAGTGGTTAAGAGCACTGACTGCTCTTCTAGAGGTCCTGAGTTCAATTCCCAGTAATCACATGGTGGCTCACACCGTCTTTAATGGAATCTGATGCCCTCTGCTGGTGTGTCTAAAGACAGCTACAGTGTACTCATATACATAAAATAAGTAAATAAAAAATGTTTAAGCTGGCTGGCCAGTATGTGTGTGTATGTGTGTGTGTCTGTGTGTCTATGTGTATGAGCACATGCTCGCTTGTGTACATGTACATGTTAGTGTTCACACACATGTGCACAGGTCAACCCCAGGTCTTATTCCTCAGGAGCTGCCCATCAGGAGATGCAGGTATCTTCCTATAAGGGACATCAAGCCCTTTCTTGCTCTAAATAGGATGCTGTTTCAGCTCTTACTAGAGTCTGTGGCATTTTAGCAGAGGTGGATGTGCCCAAGGGAATGGTGAAGCATTTAAAAATGTCCCCTCTCTGGCTGTTTTTTTCATGTAAACAGCTGCTCCCTTTCTTCTGGGGTTTGAGTTGGAGAATCTCCTGAGACCACAAGTTGTCCCAGAGATGTCCTGGTTGAGGGGTGTCGAAGACATAAAGAGCAAGGCACCCCCTTTTGGATGTGTTCTTCTGGCTGAACTCAGAAACACCTCAGCTACACAGCCTGCTAATTTGTTCAAGGTCAATGAGATTTAAGACAATTTGAGGGAGGGATAGTCTCTGCTCCTTGCTCATCCCTTAAAGTCTCATTTCGCCACGGTTAGTAGTTAGGATCCTAGCCTTCTAGACTTTTCCGTGTATTCATAAACATGTGTAAGAGCTTTCATTTTCACATGGCTGGTACTGTGAACTCCATTCTTTCTGCTCTCCATTTGTTGTGTAGTTCCTGGCTTCCGTGGCCTTCTCCAAACTAATGGTGAGTCTGTGTCTAGTTTTTCCCTCACAAATGGTTCCTCAGAAAATAGCTTCTCTATGAATTCTGAGCGATATTTTCTTACCTGTTTTTTCTTCTCTCCCTCGTGTGTGTGTGTGTGTGTGTGTGGTGCATAGGCATGTATGGATGCTTTTGCATGTGTGTGAAGGTGCATGCTTGTACACATACATGTAGAAGTCTCTGTTGCTCTTCTACCTTATTTTCTGAGGTAGGATCTCTCAGTCAAGCCCACAGCTTGCAGACATGACTAGGCTTGCTAGCCACCTTGTACTGGGGGTCCTCTGTCTCTGCCTTTAGAGACATGAGTCCTTATCCCCCCCCCCCCCCCAGCCTTTATATAGGTTCTGGAGATCTGAACTCCATGACAAACACTTTAACCACTGGGCCTTCTCTCCAGCCCTCTACCTCATTTTGACATGAGGTCGTTAAGTTTAGTACATAGACAGAGGTCTGCTTGGCAAGAGCTGACATGCTGGGACTTGTGGCTCCTAAGGATCGACTGGATCCCATGCTGATGCACTTTCCACATATCTCAGTATTGGGTCCTTTACTCTGGGGATCAGGCCCAGCTGCAGAATCTGAGGTGGGTCTGAGAATCTGCTCCGAGGGAGGTCAGGCTGCTGGCTTGCACCATGCTTTGAGTAGTGAGGGTTTAGTTTGGTTAAAAGCCTCTCCAGGCCTTTTACGGGCAGAGAGGGGAAAAGTAAGAGGGCAGTGTCTTTCTTTGTCTCTGATCTGGTGGGCATTTTGATCATAGACAGAACTAGCCCCTCCGTTAGATATGCTCCTAGCCCTTCCTTGTCCTGGGGGGAGAAAGGTCTCCACAAGATTGGCTAGGTGGAAGCCTGGGACCATAAGAGAGGCTGACTTGCCCAATGCCTTCATGAGCCAGGGTTGGGCCAGACAATAGCATCCTGGATCCCATACAGGTTGCCAGAGGTGTGCATTTCTGGGTCCTGGATCCCATCCTTGTCTGGTGCCTTCTTCCTGTGTCTCACAATTAAGGCAGTAAATGGAGAAGATGATGAGCTTTGGAGAGTGAAGATGCCAGGCATGGCCCTTCTGTGGGAAAAGTCTCCTCTGGGTTCTGACACTCCTGGTTGTGTTCCGTTGCCTGGGCCCACCGTAGCGTGGGGTAGAGCGTGAAGAGGGGGTGCTCACTGGGCTCAGCAGTCAACTCCACCTTTGTCTGCTAGCACATTCCTGCAGTGTCCCAGCCACAGACCCTTCACTCACCCCTTCATCCACTCAAAAACCAGCTCCTGTCAGTCGGGAGACGCTGGTCCATGTGCCACATGAGGAGGGGCAAGCTATATATTCCTTTTTCTTCAGTTTTTCCCCTGGAAATAGGTTTTTACTGATCATGTTAACAAAAACAGGGTACGTCAAAAAGACCAAAGCCCATGTCTCCATCAGACTCTCCAGATTCCTTCTTCCTTGCTTCCACCTTCTTCTCCTCAGTCAGGGGAGCAGCGGTGGAGGGGATAGGGTGGCCTGCTGGCTTGGATCCAGCTCCTGGAGAGGGCCCACCAGCCCTGGTGTTGAAGACAAGGACCCCAATGTTGACAGGGGCCAGGGCCTTGGCAAACAGGCCAGGCCAGAAAGGCCCAACATTGACACTAGCTACTTTAATGAGGGCATTGTCTTATCTTCCGAGATATCACACCTCATAGTTGTGCAGGGTGAGGGTAGTGTAGATGCTGAAGGGCTCAGAGATGAAGGGGGACTACCAGCATGGTGCCAGTCTCCAGCCGTGGTGAGGGCCTCACCGCACTTCAGCCTGACTTTCCTTGAAAGGATGGAGCACTTGGAGGCAGCTGAGGAAGGGCACAGCTTTATATGCTAATGTCATGGCCGCCTGCAGAGGTAGGCACGCGGCCCTCAGGATAGCTATAAGCACACAGCCTGATCACACGAAGTTGTGATTGCAGTTAAAACACTGTGAGATTTAAAAAGAAAGATTTCTTTGTATTATTTTAAATTTCTGCCTGTATGTGTGCCTGCGTGAAGGCATACACATGTGAACAGGTGCTGGAGGAGGTCAGAGGCATCGGATCACCTAGAGCTGGAGTTACAGGTGGCTGCTTGATGTGGGTGTTGGGAACAGAACTTGGGTCCTCGGGAAGAGCAGTATGTGTTCTTAATCACTATGATAGCTCCCTAACACCCCCCCACCTTTTTTTGTAACACAACTGCATGGTTTTCAGACATGAATTTTATAGGTGACCACATCATGTACTGAAGCCAGAAGGTGGGGCGTGCCTGCCGGAACCTCCCTGAGAGCCCTTTCACCATGCATAGCCTTGACTATGGCTTTGAGGCTGGAAAATAAAAGCTATGTTTGAGGTCTTCCAAGGCAGAACCATGACCTGGTTCCACAGGTGGGTCGCATGCACATACGTGCATGTATACATGCACACATGTCAGGAGCACGTGTCAGGAGACAGGAGGTAGAGAGATGAGGAGAAAACACACTGAGGAGTGCTGAGAAGTGGAGAGCGACAGGGAGGACTCCATGGGACGGAGGGACAGCAAGACAGAAGGAAGTGGGAAGGGTAATGGGAGGAAGAAGCAGAAGCTTCTGGTATACCTCCGCTAAGGGTGGGTGTGGGAACCTTGGCTCTTCTCTCTCAGGAGGCGTCCTTGTCCCCAGCTTTCAATGGTAGGCCTCATTAGAAGATAGGTCCTGTTCCTCCATCACTAGACTCTGGTTACCAAGCAGCCCTGAGTAGAAGGCAGAAGTCCTTCCTAGCTCATCAGAGTGTAATGGGGGTGAGCGAGGGTGCGGGAGCTACTGGCTGATTGGCCCTTAGTCATGCCACATGTTGCATTTCCTAATGAGAAAATGATTCAAAATTGTCTCCACAGATGGTTGTGATTAAACTATTTGCTTTGACTTCCTCTGCTACATCGAACGTGTACATGTGTGTGCCTGCGTACACACACACACACACACACACACACACACACACACAACTATTCCCTCTCCCCACTGCTCACAGCAGGCCTTGCAACTGCCTCTATTTGGGACAACCTCTGGGTTCCAGAGTGCTTAGCTCCAACCCTCACTGTGTGTTTGTGTGCCTTTCTTACTGTAGCTCAGAATGGCTGTCCTGAGAGGGGAGAGGGGAATTCCTGAGGAGGTGGGCATAGCGAGCCTGTCAATCAGACCCTTCTCCTGAGGCGGACCCCATAGCCTACCTTTGGCAAGGAGCTGGGTTTAAATGACAGATTTTTTCAGGCCATCAGATGTCTGCCTCTTAAGGTGAAACGTGTTTCTTCCCAGGCAAGATCTGGAGTTCTTTCCAGATCCTTCTATACTCTCTGCTGGGAAATTCCAATTTTATTTGGATGTCGTTTGCATGAGGTAGTCCAAGCCATTCAGATGAAGTCCCTTTTTTTTTTTTGCTGTGATAGGAGTGCAAAGCATATTTCAAAAAAGAACCAGAGTGTACTATTAAGTGAATATCCGTAGGAACTAGAAAGTTTTTATGCAGAATTCAACATGCAAAGGGCCCTAAAAATGCATGGTCTTGATTATAAGGACATTACCATATGGCCTCCCTTCCAAGTTAGCATCTCTCTAAATCTTAGTCATACTTCAAGGTCTAGTGCAGATGGTCCCTTCCCTGGGTCTCCCTCTTGGCCACTATCTCAGTCATCATTCACCCTCAGAATTCTGCCCCCACTCCATTCTCTCTAGTTACTGCAATTCCGCCAGCCAACCTTTGCTTTGTTGTGTTAAGAAACAGCTCAGACAACTAAATGGCTGGACCACTGTGTGCTCTTTCTGGGCTCCTGGCTGAGGAAGCTCTCATCTCTCACCTGGGGCATGCTGTTCCCAAGGCAGAGGGGAAGAGAGTGATTGTGGACACATACCCGGCTCTGTCTCTGCTCAGATGGGACACAGGTGACTACTCATCACGGCATCCAGATGCGCAAAGCAACTCACACGGATGAAGGCAGTGTGGAAGGATTAAGGGTCTTACTAAAAGCTCTATCACAAGCCCTTCCCATGCGTGCATACTGTCCACGTGTCTTGAGCATCCATGCTTAAATTCGACCCTCCTCCTGGGGTGTCCTCATAACCCACCTTTGGCAGGGAGCTAGGTTTAAATGATTGAGATTTTTATTCAGATTAAATTCAGGGTCATTGGGTTCTCCATTTAGAGTGGTTCTGGGCCTGTTCTTATCCTAGAGCAAAATCATGTCCCTCTCCTTCCTCCTTCCTTCTCTCCCTTCCTCCCTCATGTCAGTCAGTCTGTCTGTCAGTCTGTCAGTCAGTCAGTCTGTCTGTCTTTTGTGTGTGACAGGATTCCTCTGGTCCACCTGCCTCTGCCTCCCCAGTGCCAGGATTAAAGGCTTGCGCCACCACAGCCCACCCCCACCCCCTTTCTCTTATTGACCCAGTCTCATGGATCTGAGGCGGACCTCAAACTCACCACATAGCTGAAGATGTCCTTGAGCCACTCATTCTCCTGTTGACAACTCAGTGTTGGGGTTACCTTGTGCCCCAGTTAATATGGTGCTAGGGACCAAACTCTGGGCTCCTGAGTGCTAGGCCAAGTATTCTACCAACTGATATATATATATATACCAGCACATTTTCTCTTTTTTCCCCCACCCCAACAAACTGACTTACAGCTGCATGCCCTCCAGATGTTCACACTCTATTGCAGCTTTCAGGAACTAGTGTTCCCAGCTCTCTTTCCAGCCCGTTGGCTTCTCTGATATCTTCCACTCTTCTCGCCCACTTACCCTGTAAGAGCCTCTCTGCATCAAAGTGCTTTGGGTTGGGGAAATCTCTTCCACTGAGTGTCTTTTTTTTTTGTGGCTGTCATGTCTGTGCATGCACACATGTGTGCGATCAGTTTGTATGAGGGCAGGCATTCACATGCTACAGAACATGTGTGAAGCCAGAGCACGTCTTCCAGGAGTCGGTTCTCTCCTCCTGCCATGGGTTCTGGGCTTAACGGATGACTTCAGGAAGAGGCAGCAGAAGCCCCTCTAGCTGGTGGGAAATCGTGAGCATTGAAAAATCTTATTTATTCAAGTCACAGAGTTTGGAGTGGGTTTATTATATGCAATAGATAACTGAGGTCCCTGTCCTCCAAACTGGTTTATTGTACACTATTGAACTTGTTTGCAACCCCCAAATCTGGCGGTCACTCCTCCTTCTTCTACCTCTACTTCACATGACGAAGTGGAGGGTGCACAAGGGACTTGTGCACGGGAGACTTCTGCACTGGAGACTTGTGCACTGGGGATTTGTGCCCTGGAGTTGCACTTAGTGCGATGAAGTTTGGAGACAGGCTGCATGGCCACGTGAGTGTGCTTCACTGGACTGATGGTGCCCATATACGTGGTTAGAATTCGAAGTTCTACGGAGTGTATTTCTCACCTCTTAACAACCTCCAATGGTTTCTCTTTGCTCTTAGAGGAAAATCTAAGTCTTCACCGTGCTCTCTAGAACGTCCACAGTGTCCTGTGATCGCTTCTCCAGCCCTCCTCGCTTGCTTGCCTGTTGTTCATTCTCATCCTAGGCTCTTTGCATTTCTACATGGGTATTAAAATTATTTACATATCTATTATCACATGTGTGTGTCATGGTGTGTATGTGGTGGCATGTGTGTGTCATGGTGTGCACACGTAAGGCAGAGGACAACTTTGAGGAGTCAACTCTCTCCAGGAGTAGAACTTAGGTCTCCAGGCTTGCTCAGCAAGTGCCGTCTCATCTGTCCACGACAGTATTATTATTATTATTATTATTATTATTATTATTATTATTATTATACAATTAAAGAGATTGACTGAAATCTCTCTGGAGTGTGCCCTTCCTTTAGTCCCACCTTCCAAACTGTGTTCTTTTTGAGAAGTAACTCCAGCCCCGACAGTTCTTTTAAACTTCCAGAGTCCACTTTCAGGGTAAACTCGGTTCTGGAGACATAGAGGCTCCAGTCAGCCCTGCTTCTGCTTGTTCACTTTCTCCGATTCATGTGTTTGTGTACGCTCTAGGACTGTCTCTGTTCCCACAATTCCAGATGTTTCTCTCAATACAATGTCCTCACTGTGTCTTAGCGACATCTGCATTATTAAGGGCTTCTCTCTCTCTCTCTCACATAATATTTGTATCATTTGGAAATTTCATACAATGCACCACAATCACACTCACCTTCCATTTTTCCCAGGTCAACCCTTCCATCCCCCTCCCCCCAAGAAAAAGAAAAGAGAAGAAAAGTAAAGGAGAGCAGAAGACAGCGTCTAAATTGCACATGTATACTCACTGGAGCATGGTCAAACTTCCAGTGGCCAGCCTTTTAAAAAGGAGTGAGTCGTGTCCGTGTGGCGGTGCATGTCATGGTGACCGTGTTGCAGTGTCATTGTCATCATGTAGTGTCTCCCCGCCCCGGCAGAAGCCATCAGTTGTGAAGAACCACACTTGAGCATCTGTATCACAAGCATCTTTAAGGACTCTCTTCAACAGCTTCATGTCGGGAACATTTCTCTTTCTCTTTCTTTCTTTTTTTGTGGAAGCCTTCAGTGTCTCTCACTCTAAGTTATGAGTCTGCAGTCATCAATACCACTGCAAAAGAAGCTTCCCAGCTTCCCTATAGCTGCTCACGACAGCTTGGCTCAGGGACATCCACGTAGTTTCCAGTGTCAGCACTGATCTTGGACACCAACGTGGTTTCTGGTGGCAGCATAGAACATACAAGTCTTTTGAGGAGACTTAGCCCAGAAAATGAACCATTTGTCATCTTGAGCATCTTGCTGTTGCTCAGAGTCAGGGTGATTGTGCTGTTGGGCAGCATACCTCCCTGATGGCAGCTCTGGCTGCCCTGCTGGTAACCTAGGCACGGCCATCATGTTTGCACTGTGGGCAGTTCTGATATTACCTAATTTAAAAAATTTAAATTTAAAATATTTAAAAGTTTAAAATTAAAAGTTTAAAGTTAAAAAATGATTATTTACTTGTTTATTTTGAGGCCATAGCTTTTGCTGGCCTAGAAATCATTATTTAGAGCAGGCTAGCCTCAAATTCAAAGATCATCCTGCCTTTGCCTCTCAAGTGCTGATGTGTGTCGTCATGAAGGTCTCTCTCTCTTTCTCTCTTTCTCTCTCTCTCTCTCTCTAATGCAATGGTATTTACTAAGATATCCAAGTCTTTTTCTTTATCATTTGACCTAGTCTTTCTGAAACTCTAGCACATAGTAAGACTAAAAATGCACCCAAGGCACCCACAAGGAAGTGATGGCTGGAGCAGATGAGATGGCAGGAAGCAGGCGCTATGGCTTTCTGTGACAAAGAATGTCAGCATGTAAACATGTTTATCACATGCAGCCTTCACAGGTGCTGGTGTCTACTTACCACATGCTCATTAGGTATTTGTTACTAACTTTGTTTAGCTGAGAGGAAACTGAGACTCAGATAGAAAAGGTCACACACACACACACACACACACACACACACACACATTATAGAGAGATGCTGGGGATTGAGCCTTGCATATGATAGGCAAGTACCTATTTATTACTACTGAGCTATATCTTCAGCCTTTTAAAAAATTAAATCTATCTTTCTAACATTTATCTATCTATCTATCTATCTATCTATCTATCTATCTATCTAGTATCTGTCTATATGTCTACTATCTGTCTTCTATTTGCCTATTATCTATCTATCTATCATCTATCTAGTTAAGTAATTTGAGAAAGGGTTTCATGCAGCGGAGGCTAGTCTTGAACTCTCTATAGAACCAAAAATGATCTTGAACTTCTGATCCTCCTGCTTCCACCTCCTCAGAGCTGGGATTTACAGGCATAGACCATCATGCCTGGTTTTATGTGGTGCTGGGACTGTGTTTATAAAAAGATAAGGAGAGCGGGAATGTTTGGTGGAGGTGTTGTCAGGTGTGGGGGAAGGGGGAGCCTCCCCCGGCCCATGCTGAGGTATCCCTTCCCCCTGAGGGACCAGCCACACCATGGTATAGTAGAGAATAGGGTTTATTTAGGGCATGGGAAGGGGAGTTGAGTAGGTAGTAGAGACAGAAAGGCAGAGAGAGTGAGAGCAGAGAAGAGGAGTAGAGAAGTAGAGGCCGGCCATGAGCATGTGAAGAAAGGTGGGGGAGGGAATGGGAGGGAGAGGGAAAGGAGCGAGAGGACAGAGCAGGAGCAAGAAGGCAAGGGAGAGAGGAGGGGGCAAGCAGCCCCTTTTATAGTGAGTCAGATGTCAGACATACCTGGCTGTTGCAACGTAACTGTGGGGCGGAGCTTAGACAAAAAGCTACCAGGGATTCTAACCGGGCCTTGTGCTTGCTAGGCAAGCTCTCTACCAACTAAACTAAACTTCCCGTTCATTCTTTGAATATCATAAGTTTTGAGACTTAAGTCTCACCAAGTTTCTCAGGCTGGGATTCAGCTTGTTATCCCCCTGCCTCAAGCTCCCGAGTTCTGTGCATCCAGGCCCCCGATGAAAAGGTAATATTTAAAAGATAAACTTCCATCGAAATCTTACAGACCTGTGGAGAGCACTACCCATCTCATGGAGAAAGTCGTGCCCTTGACGCTGAGAGGCAGGATTAGCTGACATAATCAGATACCACAGTGATGCCTGGCAGCTTACAGCTTACCACAGGACAAAGAAGAATCATTCCATTTGATCAGCGACACCATGCTGGATCACAAAGCAAATGGCAGTCATTACCATCCGGAACCCTCAGAAGTAGAATTACTTCCCAGGCCACCCACCCCTCCACACACTCTCTCAAAGAGATCCAACATCAGTACTTGTGTGAATTGGTGATGCTGTTTGTCTGAAGTGGGCTGGGAGGAAACGGACTGTGTGGCCTTTTTCCTTCTCTGTCTTGTTACACGAGCCCAAAGGTGGACAGTGCATCTAAGAGGGCAGTGACAGGAGAGGAACCGGCTGATGTCCTGAATCCATTGCACAGATGCATTGACTTGGCTAGGCAGAGGCCTGTCTATGGGTAGGTGTGAGGAGCAGGCTGTGTGTTCCTCATCGGGCTTGCTGGTGGCGCGAGATGTCACTCTTAGTCTGCTTGAGCCAGGGATTGATTGTTACAGCAGCGTGTGCTTGTGTGAGCTGTCCCACACAGAGCCTCCTCTGACCTCTGAAATGTTGGTTCGCTGTGTATCTTC
This sequence comes from Rhynchomys soricoides, assembly GCA_019843965.1. Taxonomy (NCBI): domain Eukaryota; kingdom Metazoa; phylum Chordata; class Mammalia; order Rodentia; family Muridae; genus Rhynchomys; species Rhynchomys soricoides. The sequence goes on along the minus strand of JADRCH010000153.1, from coordinate 6,907,451 downwards.
CTAATAAACCCCCGCTCTTTCCCAGAAAGCCGCTGTGAACACTGTCGCAAAGCAAAGCTTGTTAAGTGACCCCACGTTTAAGGCCTGAGTCAAAGCCTTGTGTGTTTTCGTAACTAGAAGGCTATGTGTTTCTTAGCTACTGGTCAGACTGGATGAGCCTGCCAAAGAGCCTTCAGGGAATTTCCTCACTGTGTAACAAATTTATGAGTCATATGAAAAGCTGGGAAACGCTTCAACCAGCTGCCTCTCATTGACTCAAAAGCTGTTTTACAACACCTTGGTGCTGGGGCCTTGGATGGAGCCAGTTGAAAGGTTTATTATATCTACAAATGACCTGCCATAGCCAGGGAGAAAACCAGAAGGAACCTCCCTTCTGCTGTTCTCTCTGCAGACATTGTAATAGTTCTCTAGAGCTGTTCGGCCACCACAGGGGCAGCATCTGTAGAGTCCTTGCTGTTCCCTTAAGGGGTTGGCCTTGGGCAGATGGAGGAAGGTGGGTTTTGGCCTTATTTTCCATGTCTATTTAATTAAGCAGTGGTGGTGATGGTGTGTGTGTGTGTGTGTGTGTGTGTGTGTGTGTGTGTGTAGATGGGGCAGAGGTTAAGAACACAGGCTGCTCTTCCAGAGGACCTGGGTTTGACTTCCAACACCCACATAGTAGTTCACAACCATCTGTAACTCCATTTCAAGGTGGTATCTAATGCTTTCTTCTGATCTCCTTGGGCACCAAGTACACATACATACATACATACATACATACATACATACATACACATAAAAGAAACGGTTAATGTTCATTGCCAGTTTGATTGGATTTAGGATGACCGTAGAAACACACTTTTGGGTGTGTCTATGTTAGGTGTTTCTAGAAGGGTTATCCGAGGAGGGAAGGCTCACCCTGAATGTGGGTAGTGGGGGGTTGGGGGGAGATAGACTAAAGGGAAAGGAGAGAGCAAGTGGGGAGGCAAGCCTTTGTCTCCCTTTGCCTCCCAGCTGCCTCATGCTCCCCCTGTGCTTTCCCACTGTCATCGGTGAGCCCACATAAACTTTGCCTTAAGCTGCTTTTGGTTTTATTTCAATGGAAAAATAGCAAGGGGCTTCCAATTTAACATGGTTCCCTGCTGCCCTCTCATCTTAGAATCTATCTGCCAGATTATAAAGCGGTGAGAACCCACACACTGGCTGAATTTGAGCAGGAGATGTGGCCTCTGAGGTCCTCAGAGTCTTCCTGGGCACAAGGATACCGTGGGGGCGGGGCTTTCCTCCCTTCTAGCCTGGAAACTCTGAAAGAATGGGTGCAGAAGCTAGCAATGTGAGCACCTTTGCTTGGCTGGTGACTTTCCTTCTGTTCCCACACTCCCTTCTATCTGCCTTCTCGCTCCGCCTCTCCTGGAGGACACGTGGAGAAGTTTGCTTGTTATTGCAACTTTTCTCAGGCTCAAGTTCCCCAGCTTGGCCCCCTCTGCTAACCCTCATGGCCTTCCACCACCGATCTTGTACTATCCCCAGGTCTTGAGAAAGAGAACTACCTTCATCTTGGAAAGTAACTCTCTTGCCTCACAGGACTCTAGCCTGTCATAGGGCCAGAGGAAATGATAGTTCCTAGCCCCCTCTGTGCATGAGAGTCCCTGGAGGACTGGCAAAGGGTGCTAGACAAAAACACATTTCAGTGTGAGTCGGAGAGAGTCATCAAGTCAGGTGGCATAGGGCCTGGAAATGTGCATTTCCAGAAAGTTCTTAGGCCATGCTTCTGTACCAGTCCAGGGCCCACCCTCTGAGAACCACTGCTCTAGAGAACTGCAGAGTGGCCTGGACTTGGTGTGGAGTTTATTCTCTCTGCTGTCTCGACTGTAGTTTTGGCTGTGTGTGAGGTTCTTGCTGGGCTCCTGAGCTCAGAGATGTCATCTGATTTATGGCATTTGGCAAACCCTTAGAGTCACAGGCAGACCAGAGCTTCTCACACAGCACAGAGGCGTTCATGTGCAGGCAGATTTTACTGCACACTCGGGACAGCGCACACGTGGAAGGACCCATTCACCTCTTCACTGTAAAGCTTGGTAATGGAGGGAGACAGCTGTGACCTCTTCTTGCGGTGATATTCCTCTGAAAATGCTAGCGTTGGCAGCAGCTGGCAGGAATGTGGGTGCCCTGCAGGCTTTCAGATACCTTTATGTACAGACTCTCTCTGACTCTGCTCACCCTCCTTTCTTCTCTCCCTACTTGGCCCTTTTGGGTGGTCCACATAGGGAATTGCCCCTAGGCTGTACCTGGTTGGTTGACTCACAGGCTTGGTGCCCCCCTTTCCCAGTCCAGGATATCAACTCATGGAATGGTGCTACCTGTATTCAGGGTGAGCCTTCCCTCTTAGTTACACATATCTGGACATGCCCTAGCAGATGTGCCCAGAGATATGTTTCTTAGATGATTCTAAATCCAGTTAAGTTATTAGTGAAGATTAACCCTTGTGTCCTGGGTGAGCACACTTCATTTTATCCCTAGTGAGAACCTGGGGGGGGGGGCTGAATCCAAGTATCTAGCTGGGGGCATGGACTCTATTATCGATTAGGGAGTGTGGGCTCATTCTTACTAAGGTACCCTTTCTTGTGCCCTGAAACTGGCACTGACCTCTTCATGTTAGCTCTGAAATGCCAGATTCATGTCACCCAGCACACATAGTTACCCTAAGTCAGGGTCTCACCTGTAGGATTGAACATGAGCAGAAAAACTAGGTAGCAGAATTCAGAGGCCACCAGCTGTGTCCCCTGGGAATCTTCTCATACCTCACAGACAGTTACACCCTGTCAGAGTGGCTGCCCTAGGCATTGAGGGCACACTTGGTCAGGGCTGGCATATTCTCTTCCCTTAAACCGACACCAGGAAACTTGAGGCAGTGAGGAAACCAACCCTGAGTGGCCATCTAGCCCTTGGGGGGGGGGGGGAGGAACAGATCTGTCCCCCTTCACAGTCTTGCCATCCAACTGTGGCTCTCTTGTTTTTCCAGCCTCATTTGTTCCTCCCATTCTCTAGGATTTCTTGGTTTTCCCCAGGCTCTTCCTTGCCTTTTGCCATTTGCACCTCATGGCCTCTCTGCTTCGATGCCTTGTTTGCTTGGCGTCTTTCCCACCAGGTTTTCAGGTAGCTGTTCAGTACCAGTAGAAATTGGTAGGAATGGCAGCTGTCGCCTTGGCTGGGCAGATGTGCAGGGTGCACAGAATTTGCAAAGGAATGTGAGATGCAGAAGCGAGAGGCTGATAGAAAGCCCCACCTAGGGCTCTAGATGTCAAGTTCCTGGTGAGCAGACTGCCTGCCAGCCTGAGCCATGCCTTCTCCTATGTCAGTCACCCACAGCTAGTTGTGGGAACATGGACCAGCGAAGACCATGGACCTGCCTTGAAAAGTGTGGCTGTGTGCACCACTGAACAAGGAGCTTCAGCTATCTGAGAGGTCTCTACAGTACTCTGTCTGGGTGCATCCACTGAACCTCAGGTCTTAATTGTGCAAAGTGTACAGAGAGAGCCATTTCGTATTTGGCTCTGAAAACTAGCATCCTTGATATCACAGGAACTCACTTGTTTTCAGGGATTTTAAGCCCAGAGCTTTGGCCCTCCAGCCAAGATCCTTTCCTCTCTGGATTTAGCGTCTCATCAACACGAAGAGGAGGCTAATCCTGCTGCTCTTTAAGGTCCCTTCAAGTTAACAGAATCTGCCGGCTGGGGCAGCTTAACAGCTCCCTCCCTTATCTGAGGGTTGAAGACTCCTGGCTGGGTCTCAAGCTGTGTGCACGTGTGAATACACACACATATATGCATGTGCATATGCTCTCTGGGAGAATATCACACATACACACACACACACACACACACTCGCACACACACGCACACACACACTCCTCCCCCCCTTTTTTTTGGCAGTGTTAGAGACCCAAGCTAGGAACTTGTGCATGCTAGGCGAGTGCTCTGTCAATGGGCTGCTACAGTCTCAATCTCCTCTGGCATCATGTAAACTGCAGTGGCATCTGTTAACATAAGCTGGTCTGGTCTAGACTTGTGCCTCTGCACTGAGGTGGTTCTGTGATGCACAGATATCATCTGCCCGGACTTGGCTGAGGTGGGGTTAGCCTCAGTCAATCCTGAGTCCCTGAAAGGGTTAGGAGGCTCGTGTACTCTGATGAATAAACTAAAGGAGGTTCATAGGAACCATCCACTCACCGACCGTTGGAAAACTCAGATCTGCCCCGTGATTGGCCTTAGGCTGCAGGTGGTGATGGGAAGTGGGTTAGGAATGTGCCCACCCGAAGGACCCATCTAGAGCTGGAAAACACAAGTCACCAAGTTCTCAAACTTGGTTCTCATCTTCAAGGTAAATGTCACCATATTTTCAAACATGGTCCAATTTAATTCCCGTCTTCAGAGTTAATTGTGACTCGCGGGCGGGGCTTGAATCTTCTTAGTCTTTACACAGGATCCCAAGTCAGATTTATGCAGTTAGAGGGCAGAAGGCAGACAAGCCCAGGGATGATACAGTTTTATCCAACATTCCCTTTCCCCAACAGACACTCAAACCACACCACTGGTAGGTTGGCAACACGTAGGTCACTGCCTTCTCTGTGGCTAATCGGTTTTTATCCTGTTGTCTGTTGCAGAGAGAGGCGTGTCACCCTTACACAACCCAGCTCTATTTAGCACCCTGTGCTTTTTGCCATGGGAAGAGTCTTCACTAGAACCCTGAACCAAACTTCTTTTGGTCTCACTGGTTATAAATGGGTCAAGTGCCACTCAAAAACTACACTGTCAAAGAGCATTGATGGCCACTGCAGCTCTGTCAAAGCTTGCTAATCCTTTGGGGCAGGGCCCAAGCAGGCAGCCCTGCCCCACCCATTTGGTGCCCAGTGGGTATGCACACTATATGGTAGATCTGTGTATGCAAGATGGACAACTGAGTAGAGGGGATGCTGGTTATTAGTGACGTTGACTGTAACTCTTGCTATTTCATCCATTCTTGGACTTGGGAGTAGCTTTCCTCCAAAGCAGCCTGTGTGTATGTGTGTGTGTGTGTGTGCGTGTGTGTGCATCTGTGTATATGTGTATGTGATTCTGTGTATATGAGTGACTGTGCTTATGTATGTGTGTATAGGTATAGGCAAGTGTGTGTATGAGTATATGTATGTATGTTAGTATGCATACATGTCTACATATATGTATATATGTATGTATGCATGTATGCACACATATTTTCACATGCATGTCTACATGTATGTATCTGTGCATATATGTATGTATGTGTGAACGTATATGTGTATGCGTGTACATGTGTGTACATGTATAAATGTATATGTGTGCATGTGGGTATGTGTGTACATGTATACATGTGTATGTGTACATGTATGCATGTGTACATGTGTGTATATGGCTGTAACACACACAGAAGAAAAAGAGTCATGACCTAAGGCCTGTAACATTCCTTCCTTAATTAGACTTTAGGAAATGCCCTGTTTTTGCTTTAAAGAAGGCATAATGAAGATAGATTACAGTTCAGAGTCTGATTGGAAAGAGGCAGGAACTAAGATTAACTGGTGAGAGCCTGAGGGACTTTACTCAGCTTCCTGAAATCCAGGTGGGATAGCTTCAGACTCTGGCTGAGCTTTCAGGCGGGAGGGGTGGAGGACTTTTGATCCCCAGGGGGAGAGGTGCTTGCTGTCTTCTAATGCTTTCTGGGCAGCCTGGCCCTGTCGCTTACCCTGTCTGGATGTCTATGGATGCCACCTAAAGCTAAGTTGGCGTCTCCCACTTCCACAGGCACTGTATCCACGCAGAAGTCTTTTCAGACCACATTTAGCAGATGTGTGGGTGTGGGTTTCCTCCAGTTTTGCAGTGCCGCTTTGATTTTAATAGAGATTAATATTTCTGAGGATTTTCCTAACTAGAAGGGGAGCTTGAGCCCAGCCTGACCATTCCAGCCCTGTACTTGTTGGAGGATTTTATCAACAAAAGCACAAGTCAGTAGAGGTCAGAGATGGCCGGGCTAGGAAATAATAATAATAATAATAATAATAATAATAATAATAATAATAACAACAACAACAACAACAACAACAATAACTTTAATTTGGGACAAGATCTTACTATACAGTCTGGGTTGGCGTAAACTAGTGGTCCTCTTGCCTCAGTTTCCCAAGTGGTGGGATTACAGTTATGCACCCTCACATCCAGCTGAGCCCTTTCTTTCCTCCATGATGTCTTTCTCTTCTTTGTACCCAAGGAGCACTGTCATTTTCCTGAAAATTCCATCAGTTTGGGATAAAAGTTAAACCACTCAGGTGGGCTCTTAGCTCCCTGTTGCTTCCCAGGCTTCAGACACACTAGCATTGCGTGGGTCTCTTAGATAAATGTGACATTCTCCCACTTGGGTCCCTGGTATGGTGTCCCCATGCCTGCCACACACTCCCAAGTCTCCTTGCCTTCCATATGCCTCTGACCTTCTAGGTCTTGGTTTAAGTGTAATTTCTTAGTGATGACCTTTTTTGATTCTCCCAAATGTTTCCCATCTTAAAACAGCTTCTACAGTGTGATAGTGTATCTCTGTTGTCAACTCGACTGGATTTAGAATCACCTTGGAGACTCACCTCTGGGTGTATCTGGGAAGGTGTTTCCAGACAGATTTAGCCGAGTAGGGCAGATTGATGTGGGTTTGTGCATACCACCCCATTCCACATGGGTAGCACCAATGCACAGACTGGGATCCTGGACTGGATTAAAAGAGGAAACAGAGGGAGCCAAGGCCTAGCCTGCACACCTCTCTGCTTTTTGACTGTGAACACAAACTGACCAGCACCTCACACCCCCACTGCCCACCATGCTTTCTGTCACGATTGCTATGTCTTCTGCACCATGAGCTAAACAAACCTTTCTCTTCTTAAGTTGCTTCTTGTCAGTCATTTGGTCTCAGCAATGACAAAAGTCACTGTTAAATAGGGACTTGCTTGAGATTCCCCGAGCCGTCACACAAACTGCTGCTGTCATACCTATCTGTGTGAGGACTTTCTTTTTTGGCCTGTTTCCCAGATGGAAAGAGGTCAGGGTCTTCCCAGGGTGCTGATTAAATCATGGGTGGATCCTGTCTGGGCAGTTTCTTGGGAGTAACCACTTGGGGTCACTCCATATATATGAATGAGCCCTTCCCCTGACCAGATTAAATGGGTCTTTGGGCCCTTCAAAGACTCTCAACTCTGGTGACATTGTGATAAATAGTTTTTTTGTTTGTTTGTTTTTCGAGGCAGGGTTTCTCTGTGTAGCCCTGGCTGTCCCGGAACTCACTCTGTAGATCTGTAGACCAGGCTGGCCTCAAACTCAGAAATCCGCCTGCCTCTGCTCCCTGAGTGCTGGGACTAAAGGCGTGCGTGTGTCACCACTGCCACCACTGCCCGGCTCTGTGATAAATAGTTACTGGCTGAATAATTAAAAGGACTCTGCTTCAGAGAAAAGAGTCCTCAGGCCTCATCTCACCACCAGGAAGGAAGGTCAGAGGTCACAGTTCTTAGATGCACAGCTCAGTTAGGATGCATTTGCCTGCAAGAATAGAAGTTCTGATTGCAAATGGTTTGAATGATAAAGAGCATCAGGGAGGTGGCTCATTCAGCAAAGTGCCTCCCCTCTCCCCAGCACTGAAGACACAGGGTCCTGAGTTCAGACGCACAGAGCTCACACAAAAAGCTGGGTATGGCTCAAGTTCGTAACCCTAGCACTGAAGAGAAAGAATAAAAAGCCATAGGTGTATCCCTGAAGCTCATGGGTCAGTCAGTCTGGCCACATTGACATGTTTCAGAATCAGTGAGAGACCTTGTCTCAAAAAATAAAGGTGGTGGAGAGTGACTAAGTAAAGATAGGACATTGACCTGGAGTCTCCATAAGCATGTACACACACGTGCCCTCATACCTGCATGCATGCGTGTACATACCATGCACATATACACTTTAACACACTTCAATTAGCTGGGCAGTGGTGGCACACACCTTTAGTCCCAGCACTCGGGAGGCAGAGGCAAGCGGATTTCTGAGTTCGAGGCCAGCCTGGTCTACAGAGTGAGTTCCGGGACAGCCAGGGGTACATAGAGAAAACCCTGTCTTGAAAAACCGAAAAAAAAAAAAAACCCACAGAAATTAAATAAAAAGATATTAATTAATGATCTCATGTAATAATAGTGAGCTTTTTTTTTTTTTTTTTTTTGAGACAGTCTCCTTATGTAACCTAGACTGCTCTCAGTTGTGTGATCTTCCTGCCTCAGTCTTTCAAGTACTGAGATTACAGGACTGCATCACTATACTTGTCAGTAGTGGTTATGTATTACTTGACTACCCCAATCTTGGCTCCTGCCTTCTGAATGCCTGAGCTCCTTCCTGGTCCTGCTGTCATCTTTGTGGGGGAGGCAGCACAGTCTCCGTACTTCATGCTGGTGAGGAAGCACCTTGCTCAAGTTCAAGTAGCCAGCTCTTGATTAGCTCCCAGACGCTTTGATTCCCAAATCTTCATTCTCCTGATACTTTGTCATGGAAGGTCCTGAAGCAGGGTTCTGGGTTTGACCAGAGCTCGGTGACACCAGGGTGCACAGCCATCATGTCTGACGCCAGAGCTTCTCCTTGGGGCTCCCACTTTCCTCCATGACAGTAACGTTTCCTAGAGCTGAAAGCTAGGGATGGAAGGCACAAACACACCCCTGTAAGAGATGAAAATCTCTTCTAGAGACATGGCAGGACTTCCCTTCGTGGCTAACAGACAATAGCAGGGCACTCTGTATCTTCCCGCTTCTGCTTACATGTTATACTTGTAATTAAAGGTGTAGTCAGGGCTCAAGTATTGTGGGGAAATGTTGATGACAGTGGTGACAAAATGAGAAAGACAAAGACTCAATGAGAGCTGACACTTGCCACTCACCATGTGCTAGGGACGGAAGCACACACCTCACATCTGGGGATGGGAAACATTAGGGCGGGGAGGACAGGAGCATAACCCTCATCACCCAAGAGCTTGTGTGTGTGTGTGTGTGTGTGTGTGTGTGTGAGTGTGGGAGTGAATGTATGTGTAAATGTGTGACTATGTATGTGTGTTTGTGTGTAAATGTGTGAGTATGTGTGTGAGTGAGTTGTGTGACTATGTGTGTGAGTGTGTGTGCATGAGTATATGTGTGTGTGTGAGTGTGTATGTATGCATGTATGTATGAGTGTGTGAGTGTATTTGAGTGTGTCAGTGAATGTGTGTGTGAGTGTGTGTGTGAGTGCGTGTATGTGTGTGTGTGTGTGCGTGTGAGGATAACTGTTCCCTCATCTCAGGCCAGTCTTAATGCCCCATGGTCAACACTTCAAGGGAGAGCACGTAGTGGGTATTCAAGAGCGTCTTCATCTCTTCTGTCTATTAGTCACCTGTGAGCTTGCTACATATCCTGAGACTTCATTTCTCAACCCCAGACACTCAGAATCCAGAGGCTTGAGCAGACTCAGGAATTTGTTCTCAATATTCCCTCTATTCTGACAGTTCTAAGGCTTTCCCAGGATGGTTCTTTCATTTCTCTGATCTCTCTTCTGGCTCCAAGGAGACTGCAGAGGATACAGTCCAGCTGAGGATCTTGGGAGAAGAGGAGGAGAGCGGGGAGGGGTCTGTCCTACTGAGCTCAGAGATGAACCAGGCAAAGGCTGGCTTCAGAAAACCTTGTAGGAACATAACGATTGCACACGGGGCTGCGGGTGGGGAATCTCTGCTTTTTCCTATCTTCTGGTCGTGGGACATCTCTGAGATACGGAAAGTATTCCTCACTGTCTCTCTCTTTACATCAAAGACACAGCCAGGCCTGGAGTGAGTTTAGAAAGAATTGCCTGTTCCATTCTAAAGCAGACACAACCATAGGTTCATTTAATCTGTACATATTTGTTGTGTGAAGACAGACTAGAGAGGGACAGTAGTGTGCGCAAGGCCTTGAGACCAACTCCTCATCCACAAAAGGGCCAAGTATTTGAGAGCACTTCAGGCTTCTGGCTATGTGGACTTAAAAATAAAAAAACACACTAAATCAATATGCTTAATGTGATTTTTGTTCATCTCTTTGAGAGATGCAGCATGGTAGTTTAGTCCACTGTCAACATTTTTATGAACTCTGTGGAAAATATGATGTTAAAAGCTTTTGGTGAACCGCTTCATTAAGCCTGGCTTTTTCTAGGCCACCGCAAAAGGTAAATAAGCCTAATGAGTAGTGTGCTCTGATTGAGATTCTGTACCCGATCCAGAGAACTTCAGAACACACTCATTCCCCTCACCCAAGCCCTGGGGGTGTCTGAGAAAGGTGATCTCAGTCTCACGCTGTGCATCAAGACCTTCAGACAAAGACTCATTAGCCCACAAACCAGTTACTGGCTAAAGCCAGAGTTTCCATGCACCAGAAGAAGGGCACAGCATCAATAATCCCACACTGTAAACACTCTGCCAGTTGGCTGCCCATCAAAGCGCACTGCCCTGGTAACTAGAACTCGGTGACCAATGCGACTGTGGGGCCTAACAATGACCCCAGGTCTTTCATTTCTTCTGTGAATTTTATGCTAGGTGTTGAAACTTCAATAGTGATTAAGGAGAAGTTCCAGCCCTCAAGGAGTTCATGGTCTTTGGGGGAAGAATTACAGTGCAAGAAAGCAGATCTTTAACTGGTGCCAGTGTGTGTGGTGGGAACTTGATTGTGGTGACTATCCTATGTGGGTAAAGGTTGGAAGCAAATAACCCATTGTTATTGTTATTGCTTTTCAGACAGTCTCAGGCTGACCTTGAACTATCTATGTAATCTATGTAGCTGAAGATGACCTTGAACTTCTGATTCTTCTCCCCCCACTTCCCAAGTACTCAGATTGTAGGAATGAGTGCTGTACTTACCTCATGAGGTGCGAAGGATTGAATGCAGCGGTTTGTGCGTGCTAGGCGAGCACTCCAGGAGCCACACCTCCAGCCCTAGATCCCATTTTAAACATCGGATAGATTGTGCATGTGTTTACATGATAGGATAGAACAGCGGTCTCACCTCTCCTGATGCTGTGGCCCTTTATATTGTGGTGATCCTCAACTATAAAATTATTTCATTGCTACTTCATCACTGTAATTTTGCTACTGTTAAGAATTGTAATATAAATATCTAAAATGCAGGATATCTGATATGCAAACCTCACAAAGGGATCTTGATCCACAGGTTGAGAACCTCTGGGATAGGCCACTAGCAAGAGAAACATCTAGGTCAGCTTTGGTATAAGGTTCCTAAGGAAGCAGAAGAAGATGGAGCCAGGTAAGGAGGATAGAGAAGCTGTGAGAACAGCAGGTAAGACCCAGAGGTAGACAAAGATTTGTGGTTATGGCAGAGGAAGAATCTAGAGAGGGGAAAGGGTCAAATGTGGCTGCTTCAATAGAAGTGGGTGAGAAACACACTCGCTGACTGTGTAGGAGGACAGGGTGAGGAGCTGAAGGACTTCCTGGCAGGGACACTGTCTAAGTCCTGGGAGAAAGTGGCATGGTGCTGATTATGTCATACATGTGGATGTCTCCTGAGTGGTGATGGGTACCCAATGGTCATCAGGGACCAACAAAGAAGAGTAATATAAAAATGAATGGATGGATAGGCTTACTTACAAGTATTCAGCAGCTTGAATGTAAAGACCAGGAAGTCTGGCTCAGCTGAGGATTTGGTTTCCCAGATAGATGAAGTAAGAGGGAGACCATTAATTGATTAATAATTGATGTGGGAGGGTTTGGCCCACTATGGGAGGTGCCATCCCCTGGGCAGGTGGGCCTGGGGTCTATAAGAAAACAAACTCAGCGAATCACTAGAGTAGTCAAGTCCTCCCTGGTCTCTGCTTCAGTTCCTGCCTCCAGGATCCTGCTTTAAGTTCCTCCCCTGGCTTTCCTTCCTGGTAGACTATAAACTGCAAGCTGAAATAAACCATTTCCTCCCCAATTTGCTTTTGGTCATGGTGTTATATCCCAGCAATAGAAAGTAAAGTAGGACATGGTCTAAACTAGAGAGTGGAGACAAAATACCCACGAAGAACGGTATGGATATGTGAGGTAGCCACTGGCCGGGAGGTCTTACCCAATAAGGTGAAATGTAGATGCTTTGAGATGGGTGGAGAAGACACACTGGAAAGACAGGCTATCTTTGGTATAGAATGGCCTTTATAGCTTTTGTTCTTGGCAACTGTGAGTTAGGTTATTTGTCTGCTGGAAATAACCAAGGGCCCTACATAAAATCAAAAGACCATCTTAATTACTTAATAGTAATTGAAGCAGTTACTATACTAGACCAATGCTGCAGAGGAGAAGAGAAGCCATCTACATCAGTGAAAATAGGGTCTGCTTTTGCGCTGAGAGGACCTGACTTCTGAACAATTCTGAGCTTTTGTTTTGTCTACCAAAATCACAGTCAAAGACCCATGTAGATTGTAGGGTCTAATTGGAGGCTCTCTCTATGAGTTAATTTATCAAAGCCGGAGTGAACTGGATTAAATCAGTTCTTCCTTGAGGTCAGACCTACACAATTTGGGTGGTCCATAGACACTCAGGCCCTGGTTTTGGATTAATGTGGCTTCTAAATTAATGTTTCCAGACACGTTTCTTGTATAAATAATTTTTTTTTGAGTATAGTGCCCGACACAGTGAAAGATAACCAAATTTGCATAAAGTAAAATACCATCAGAAACCCGCAGATGCAACTGACTCATGGATTCCCAACATTGGTATCATCAGACACTAACTTAAGAGCTGTGTTTATTATGTCTACAGAACTGAAAATCAGCTTAAAAGTATCTGCAGGGAACACAGGAAATATCAGTGAATACTTTGAAAATGAACCAGAACTCCTTTTTTGCTAGAAAGAAGAGAATAATGTTTGTTCTTGAGTAAGGTACAACAGTTACTTAAGTCAGCTTTATTCAGAGTGCGGTCATGGGGAGTGCGTAACTAAGGAGAGACATCCAGAGGCAGGGACAAAATGGAGGAACAGAAAGGAGGGGTCGAGTGGGTTGTGGCCCATCCACATGTGGACTCTGAAGTTGTACAGAATTATAGGCCTTTGGGTGAGAATGTATGTATAGTCTCCATGGGTGATAGGAAGTTCAGAGGTGACTGAGATGAAGCGTTAAGACAGCCAGTGAATCACAGTGGATTAAGGAGTGTGTGTGTGTGTGTGTGTGTGTGTGTGTTTATGCAAACTCTTGAGCCAGAAGTTGGTATGAGTGCTTCCTTTTACTGCTGCCCAACTAAGTTTGTGAGACAGGGTCTCTTACTGAAGCAACCTGGAGTCCTCTGATTTGGCTAGACTGGCTGGCCAGCAAGCTCTTCCTGTCTCTACTTCTCTGGTGTCTGCATTACAGGTGTGTGCTGCATCAAACTTTTAAAAATGTGTCTTCTGGGGACCCAAACCCAGGCCCTCCTGTGCATGTGGCAAGCGTTGTACTGACTGAGCTATCTTTCTGGGGTCTAAGGTAGGAATCCTAATGAGAGGGCTGAAATGACCTGGGAAAGGCATCAAGGAATCAGAAGAATGGGTCTAATTCTTTGACAAAAATGTTGGAGGATCTGGGATTTTAGCCACTTACAAGCCAACTGCTAAGTCTCAAAGATGATGACAGAAGACGTGAATTTCTGGGTCAGAGTCAAAGGACAGTTTGGTGCCATCAGGGGTATCACTTAGTGAATCCCAGTTTTCTGATGCAAAGTGGGCAGAATAACACCTGCATACAAAGCAAGCAGGTCATACTTGGAGATGAACCTTGAACTTAGGGACTCTGAATCTTTTGTGATAGAGGAAATTCAACCTGCTATTTTCTCTGGAAGGAGACATTACCTTTATTACACGGGTCAGTATAGAATTTTACCTTTTATTTTCTGTGTGTGGTTGGTATACAAGCACCTTGAAGGGAAGGTCTGGAAAGAACACAGTCTGTACCTTTGCAGACAAGATGTGCTACAACATGAAGGTTCTGCCAACACTTCCTGGCCCAGGACCACTAGATTTGGGGATGCAGGCTTCTTACTTGCTAGGGTCCAGAGGAAGTGATAACCACAGAGGTCAGTAGTGAGGAGGCGAAAGATTCATTCCACAAGAATGTTAAGAATGTAGGGAATCGAGTCAAATGTACAGGGGCAAACCTGTAATGCTAGCTTTTGAGAGGTTGAGGTATGAGTTCAAGCCAGCTTGGGTCATATAGTGTGAAGAGTAAAATTGACTCTCTCTCTCTTTCTCTCTCTCTCTCTCTCTCTCTCTCTCTCTTTTTCTCTCTCTCTCTCTCTCTCTGTAATATAGGATCATCCAGAATAAGGCTTTCTACGTATAGCATGATATAACATGTGATATGTGTAGTATGACATAACAATTTAATTCAATATTGTGCTTTATATTTCAGTAAGATATAACAGGGGATCACTGGGTGGTAGGCCAGGAGTGCAGACGCTGGGGGGCGCTCCACCTTCTGACAACTGGCTCTCTTTCTGATCATCATATCCTCATTTGTAAAATGAAAAGGATGCAGAAACTGGCACAAGGCAGACAATGGAATGGAATAAAAGACCTAGGTAGATGCTCACACAGAGCTACCTGATTTTTGACAAAGATGCCGAAAATACACTCAAGGAAAGGCAGTGTCTCCAATAAATGGTGCTGGGAAGGACTAAAATCCATACGTAGAAGAAGGAAACTATACCTTTATCATCCATGTTGCATAAAATCAACTCCAAGTGGATCAAAGACCTCAATGGAAAATCCAAAACTCTGGAATCACTAGAAGGCAGAGAGTATGCTACAATATACAGGCATAGGTAAGGACTTCCTAAACAGGACTTCAGGAGGTAAGGCCTCTCAGGAGGTAAGGGCAGCAACTGACAAACAGGCCTTCATCAGACTAGAAAGCTTCTGTACAGTAAAGGAAGTAGTGAATAAAGCTGAGAGGCAACTCGAGGAATGGAAAAGCATATACATCTGACAGAGGATTAGTATGTAGAATACACAAAGAACTCAAAAAATTAAACATCAAGAAAGCAAATAATCCAATTTTAAAAAATGGGTCATGGCCCTGAACAGTGATTTCACAAAAAGAAGAAATACAAATAGCCATTAAACATTTAAAAAGCCGTTCAACAACACACGGGTGGAGAGGTGGCCATAAAGACTGGCTTCTTTCTCAACTATTTGTGAATAGAAACCAGTGAGCAAGAATCTCTACAGTAGGAGGTAATATCTTCAGGGAATAAGGCCAGAGTGGTGTAGCTGGCTCCAATGGTGATTCTACTCCTTGTTCTTCTGGGAATCTTCACAATGATTTCCATAGCAGCTGCACTCAGTTTTCACTCCCACAAACCATGAGTGTGGGTTCCTCTTTCCCCATTTGCCATGATTTGACTTCTTGATTGCAGTCATTCTAACTGGGATGAGATGAAATCTCAAAGTAGTTTTAATTTGCATCTCCCTTATGGCTAATCATGTTAAACACTTTCTCATTTCATTTCATTTTATTTTAAGTGTATGGGTGTCCTGCCTGCATGTGTGCCTGTGCACCACTTGCATGCTTGTTGTTCACAGAGGCAAGAAGAAGGTGTTAGATTCCCCTGGGACTCCAGTTACAGGTGGTTGTGATCCGCCATGCAGGTGCTAGAAATTTACCCTGTTCTCTGAAAGAGCAACAAGTGCTCTTAACTTTCATAGTCCCAGAAGGTCCTAGAGGAGAAAAGGTATCAACGATCTTACCCAGCTGTGAACTACAAGACCAACCTGCTAGGCAAGATGTGGGCCCTTTGCTGTGGTGGCACCAGTGTTACAGCAGTAACCACCCGCCCTCTGATGGGTACCTTTCCTACGTTTGTGTTACCAGCCTGCTCTCTTACTGATTTTTCTGGGACCTGCCTCCTCTAGAAACTACTTGTAACAAAGTTCTTTTCTCAGGTTCTGCTTCTAAGTGAGTCTAGACCTAGACGATATTGAAGTGGAAATTTCTGGTTTCTTTGGAGACTCAGTTGTGACATGTGGTGTTTTTCTGGAAACTGTCTTATGAGAGGATGTTCTTACTAAAGCAGACATGTGGAAGGATGTTTTGCTGAGAACAGACACATGCTGTTTTTATGGAAACAACCTGGAAAAAGGATATGTGGTGTTTTGCTAGAGCAGACACTTGAGAGAACACGTGATGTTTGGAAAGGGTATAAATCTAACCCAACAGACAGTGGGCGATGCTGTGTGGTATTGGTTCACCTTGCCACTCTTTGCTGGTCATTTGTTGTGATTTTGTAGAGAGAAACCCACCAAAGAGCTTCTGGTGGTGTTCTTGCTTCTTCTGTGAACTCGGGTCAATTGGCAGAGCCTCAAAGTTCTTCTGGATCGAACTGCCATTGCTAATTCATGAATGGTGTTTCAGTAGATCGAGCTGCCACTGCTGATCTGTGTGAACTGAACTGCTGATAGTCGGACAACACTGACTGGATTCACCCCAAAGAGCTGTTTCCAAACAGGTTCACACCCTCCTTTGCCCTATTAACCTTTCCTTTCTGTTCCCTCTGGTAGGTAGTGGGCTAGAGGGAGGTTAAAACAGTTAAGTATATTTATTAGAGAAGGTTTTGAAAAATATAAGCTCACAGGATATCTTAATCCCTCTGCCATAAAATCAAAGCCCAAGTCTGTTGCCTGCCACATCTCACATCAAACCATTGCCAGCGCTGGGCCTGGTTGGGTCTTCACTTTGGTCTTTTGTCTGTCCATCAAGCTGGTAATGAGTAATTTTTCCTGCCTGCCTCAGAGTCACACCCGTCTGTCTTTACCCTTTTCACTTAATGGACAATTGTATTTCTTAGTGTGAGGTCTGTCTCCCTAGAAGACATCCTTCCACATCCTCCTTTGGGCCAGCACATCCTACAGCTCTTAGCACTGGGCCAGCAGATGCTGGGGTCAGAGTTGGAGGTCTCTTTTGCCCCTCTATAATATACTATACCCACTCACATAAAAGCTGTCATCACACAGACAGTCTGGGTGACATCCTCTGTACCTGTTCCAGTTGATGGAAACCAATGCTCATCTTGACACATGGCTTCCAGGGGATAGTCGACATCTCTAACCCTCATGCTCCCCGAAAGGCGCTTGCTCACTTGATGATGTTCACAAAGTGCCTACTGATGACTTAGCGTTCCCTTGATCAAGAGGAGTCAGACCTAGCTCCTTTGAGGGGAGGCAGGCTCCAGGGAATGAGGACAGAATGGAGGTAGGCTGGGGGAGAATGGTGGGAAATGTGCAAGCTGTAAAGCAGCAGGAGGCCCTGCAAGCTTTTAGATCATTAGCCAGAGAGAAAAGCCAGAACAAGCCTGGCCTGCCATGGTGGCGTGAGACCGCTTTTGGAGTTTGATCCAATAAGAAAGCATTTTTAGTAAGTCCATATTTTACCTCTTCTTTCCCATCCTGAGGTCCTTACAGATGGTAATGCTGGCAGGCAAGTGGCAAGGAGGTACACTCTCTTGTCTCACTGCCAGCTTGATCTCAGTCCCTCTCTGTCCTGGCTAGGCTCATCTTTCTTGTGCTTGGAACACCTGGGCTCATGCCTCTTTCTATCCTGGGACCCATTGAGGCTGTGCACCAGGCTAGAAAGGCAACTTCTATGCTCCAGTCCTCACTATTACCCCACGTAGAAATGGGGTAGGACTCAGTGTGGCTTCCTGTTAACTGTGTTGCTGCACCGTCTAACTCGTGCTTTATAGAGAACTCAATTTTTCCTTTGAAGCTTGTGAGGAGATGTCTGTTTTGTGGAAAGTAAGGAGATAAGACATGAAAGATATTAAGTATCTCCTGACTCTGTTTCTTGCCCTGTGGCCGGGACTTGGGCCTCTAGGAAGAAGGAAAGAGCAGAGAACATAAATGCTAATAGCATGTCAAAGTCTACATAGATCAAAGTGAGGATGTGCATCCAGCTGTCCAGAGGCGGCAGAATGTAATGCAGAGCAAGATTCAGAAGACTTGACACAGGAACCACAAAATTAGCATAACAATTTGCTGACAAAGAGGAAGACTGCTGCACCCTCTCCCATCAAGTCCAAGACCGAGCTTTTGAAAAAAACCTGTGCCGTACAGAACTGAGAAAGCCTGTGACATGTAAGAGACCTATAAAACCCCAGTCCTTTGTTCCCAGGACTGCTAGCTTCTAACTTTATCCCTCGGTTGGAAGTATATTCTTTCTTAAATGTTATTGTTTGTCTCAGTTTCAGAGTACCCTCTGCAACACAGTATCTGCCAATATCAGTCCTATTCCTGAAACCTGCCAATCATAGCAACCCTGAGATACTACGATGATACTCTTCTTGCTCCTTTTATAAGGAGGACACCAATATCTTTCCATGAAGTTCCTGAGACCCTGGTAGCAAGAGACAAATCAACAAGAAGACCAGTATTATTAGCTTAGGGTCACACAGCACAGGATCCTTTGGGAACAAAGAGGCAAATCTGCAGAAAGGTACGACTGTGCAGAAGTGTGGGTGGAGCCAAAGGCTCTGATCTAATTGGAGAGCCTGTCCTAACGTCTCTGTCTCAACAACATCATTCCTTCCCTCTGAGGACAAGGCCCCTCTAGATGCAGGGCCTTTCTTCTTCTGCCTCTCCCTTCTTGATTTTTGTAATAGGGATTAACACAGGGTCCCACATGTGCTAAACAAGGATTATAAAAACCTCTACATTTGATTGTTGTTAGGGGCAGAAACACTTACACTGTTGTTCAGGGAAGGGATGCATGTGTAGCCTGAAGCAGGTGAGGCCTGAGGGATCTGAGGTTGTTTAGAGAAGCATGCATGCCCATATTATATAAAGGTAAAGGAGCTGGGATGCCTAGTGCATTATTACAAGAGGGTCTGTGCATAACTGAAAACCAGTAGGGTCCCAGGCTGCTAAGTTACTTCTGTGTTTCCCTTTTCAGGGTGGCCCTTCCTGGTACTCAAATATTACATTGCCTGGGAAAGGATGTGACCACAAGAGAGACAGCTGTCTGTGGTGAGGCCCTGGCTGAGGAGCTGACAGTGGCGTGGCTGTTCACTGCCACCATTTCTAGCCATTCCGTTGTACAGTAGGTCTTTCTTGAAGAGCATATGGGTAACACATGGCATTGTTTATCACTGGAGGTGCCTTGCCTCCCAGAATGTCATTCTCTCTGATCACCCATGCTTTACTCATATCAAAGCATTTATGGCCCAGGGTTACAGGGTTAGTCAGACATTGGGCCTGCAGGCCAGTGCCAGTTCAGAGACTGGGCTGTCCTATGGGTGGGGGTGTTTCTACATTGTGGGTGATAGGTGCATTCTTGGTCCATTAAAGGGCTCTGAGGTCCTGCAGTGTGGGCTGAGCACCCACCCCAGTGAAGCCCTGAGCTGCCTTTCTCGTCCCTACAGACCCTAAACCTTTCTTGGGGATCTACCCAATATGGAGCTGGCTACTCACACCCTGTTTTTCAGGTATTGCTTTGCTGCTAGCCCTGTGATTTCAAAGCTCATTTTCTTTTCGGGGTCTCCTGGATCTGGGGGTGGGGGTTGAAACTGCTGAAGGGCCTGGTGGTGCAAGTCACAGGGGTTGAGGTGACAGTTATGGCTTGGCTGTTCTTGGGGTTTTCTCTTTGCAAGGGCAGCATGCAGCAAACAGAGGTGTATTGTTCTGGGAACTCAGAGAGAGGGCAAAGGGCCTTTCCCAGCCTCTCCATCTCTGCCAGGGAGGTACAGGGCTGGCTGCCACGTGGAATGCATTTGGTCCTGAGGATGACTGCAAGTGGGAGTGCAGTGTAGGTGATTCAGGATGGGTCTCCTCTGAGGGCGTGCGTCCTCTGGAGAAGCTGAGGAAACATAGGATGTAGGTATTAAGTACCCAGGTGAAGAAGGGACAGCTTGATTTTGCTCCATACATCTTGAAGGAGCCCAGGGTGGGAGAACCTTGTCCTAGCATAAATCTCTGTAGCTCTCAGATTCTTCTTCTTCCCTGGGTCCTGACTATCATGGGAAGCTTGCTTTGATGTCCTCTGAGGAACTGTCTCCTTGGCAGGCTCCAATCATGTTGGCTGTTCCCTTCTCCCTTCCAGGGTTAGAGAACATAGGCTATAGCTGAATACTGCCCCCACAAGCCTGTGACACCCATTGGGGCCTTTATGGTCTCATCCCTGTGTCTTATGCCTCTGCTTGCTCCCCCTTTCCCAGCCCACTCCAGGATGCCCTTCTAGCTCTGCTTGCTGTCTACTGTGACTGTCCAGCCAGCCTCTGCTGGTCCTTGCCAACAGATGAGGGCTGCTCACCTGGCTTGCTTCAGTTTTAAGACATTTCCATTCTTTTGTCCAGTGACTGTAACTCTTCATGGTGAAAATAATAACAGCAACAAAGACAAAAAAAAAATAGCCTGTTGAGGCTTGGGGACATTATGTAACTTGCCTAAGGTCCTGTAGTCAGGGCGCAGGCCGGTTGAGAGCTGCCTGGCTCTGAAGGGTATCACACATTAGTTGTATTTTGCTGAGACCCCATCATACCCTCGATGTCCCCCATATTCAGATCAGGGAGATGGAATCTCAGAGTCTCATGGCCACAGGCTTCCATTGCTGCTGCTTGCTGTTTCCCCGACAACCTGTTTCGCTTCTTGCTCCTGCTCAGAAACTCCTCCAGCTGTCTCTGGCAGCTCGCTGCGTCACACAAAGCCTCATCTAGATAATTTTCCACTTCACACTGCAAAGAATAACAGAGCCAGGGGCTATTTGTATAGGAAAAACTCCTCATAGCCAAGTGGCCCCGTGACCACACTGGGCAGACAGTGGCTGCAGGGCACAGTGGCTGCAGGAGCTGGAAGAAATTAGCTCCGGTGTAGATTTCCACTCATCCCTGGCTACTACTTTCAGGGTGGAGTTTCCATATTTCCTGGCCATCTGAATCCACTTCTGAGTCTTTAATCTCAGGCCCTGGTGGGGGGCTCATGCCTGGCCTCTCCAGGGACTAGGTATGCAGAAATTCTTAAGCCTCCCCTACTCCTCTAGGGAAGACTCTTCTCAGCCTGCCTCACTGGATCCTAAGTATAATTTCTGCTCTCTGGAGTCATGGAGTTTGGAGATAGAGTTTGGGGCATAAAATGTTTTCTAGGTCAACACATGGAGAGGTGGGAGGAGAAGTAAGCACTTAGGTGACTGGGAAAGGAGGAGGCAGGGTGTTCGGAGAAGACCTTGATCTATTTGTGTCCTGAGTCCTTTAAAGCTTCATTCAAACCTGTTGAGCAAGCTGAGCAAGCTCTGCCCATCAGACTGACCAAAATGGTGGGACTGGTATATCTCCATTGGTCTTCCAGGTAGACATAGTCTGTCCTGGGAAGGGTGTGGTCTGAGGGAAGGATGGGTCTCTTCAGCACAACCAGATCTGAAGGAACACACAGCTGGAGGCTGCCGACTGAACTTTCAGAGCCCAGGGCCATTGTGTGTCCTTGAAGAGTATGTCAGCCAGCTTCCGGACACTGTAACCAACACTCGGAGCAGTGCATTTACAAAGAGAAAAGGTTTCTCTCGGTTCATGATTTCCAATGTTGCAGCCTAATCAGTTGGTCCCTTTGTTTTGGGCCTGTAGCAATGTGATACTGTAGGAGCAGGTGGCAGAGCAAAGCTGACTCTCCTAGTTTGTAATGTAAAGGGGGAGGAGGAGCTAGGGTCTTACAGTCTCCTTCAGTGTCATGCTTCAGTGACCCATAGGCCTTCACTAGGCCCTACCTTGTGAAGATTCCACTGAAGTAGTGCCAAGCTAAGGACCATGCCTTTACCATGTGGGCCCCCTGGGATGCATTGGATATCCAAAACACAGATGCATGCTGGGAGCTGTGTCATTACATCTGCAACGTCCAACTCCCATCTCTGTTTTACAGACAGGGCTCTTACAGAGCATAACACTGTTCGAGAGCCACAGCTAGTGAGTAGCAGGGGCTGGAACAGAACCAAGTCTGTCTGGAGTCCAGCGCCTCATCTTTCCTGTAGTGGATAGTGATAGGAGAATGTTGAGATGTCCAACATTTGCTTCCACAGATGCTTATCAGTGTATTCTCAGTGCAGCTGGGGAGAGAAGGGTGTTCTGACAAGCAGATTCGCTGGTAGAGTGGGATAATGTGCAGAACGCTTATCTCGGGGTGAAGTCAGTAGTGGGGATGTTGGCATGGGTCTTTGAGTCATGTTCGGGTTTTGCTATAGATGGAGATGAAGGTATTCAAAGCATCAGGTACAGTATTTGTGAGATTGCCTGCACTGGGGGCAGCAGGAAAGAAGCTTGCATCAGAAGATACCCAGAGGACACTCAATACAGGGCTGCTGTGATGGTAACCGCCCCAAGGTAAGAACACCACTTTGGATTGAATAGAAGATCAGGCTTTGCAGATGGGATGGGTGGGGGAGCAGAATGCATACCTAGGAAATGTTTAGACTGGTGAGCATGAAGGAGCATGTGTCCATGTCACTGGCCTGTGCAACATTAAACTTTCAGATCTGTTTCTTTAAATATCCCCTGTAGAAGATCAGGTCAAGGTGTTGTTAATGGGCATCAACTGGAAATGCTCATGGGTGTTGCTGTAACATTCCTCATATTCATTTGGCAAGGGGATGTATTGTGACTCATGTCCTGGGACTATGCTTGAAGTTTGCTGTGTAGTCCTCAGCACAGTGCCATGTGCTTCTTCATAGGTAATCAAGGATGATGTTAGGATCGATGTAATGGAGAAAATGAGGAGCGTGGTCATGGTTATGGTGTTAACATTCTCGACAAGGACATTGATGACCAGGGTGGGCATGCTGGTAAGTATTGCTGGGGAAGAACAGACTCTTCAGTGGAGCTGCCTGCAAGTTGGGCAGAAAGCTCCAATGAAATAGTTGCCTAAGAGTCCCCCATTTATGCTTATAAATAACCCCACTAAGCTCACTTCTACTAAGCTAGGCCTGGGGGAAATCCTTTCTTTGGTCTTTTCTGAATGCTCTGTCTGAGGTGAACAGACACTTTGTTCATACTTCCTGTGATGGTGACTATCAACTGACAGGTTCTAGAATCACCTAAGAGATAAGTCACTGGACATGCCTGTGAAAGGTTGTCTAGAATTGATTAGCTACTGGTTATTCCCAAGAGGACTTATTTAGGTTAGGTTAATTAATGTGGAAAGACTTATCCTAAAGTGGGCAGTGTCATTCCTTAGGCTTGGGTTCTGTGTGCAAAGGAGAAAGTGAGCTGAACATCAGCATTAATCACTTTCTGCTTTCTGAGTGCAGATACAATATAACTAGCTACCTCATGCTCCAGCTATGAGTTCCCTGCTTTGATTGACTGAGCCCAAACAAGTCTCCCCCCTTTAAGTCGTTTTTGTCAGGGTAATTTATCACAGTAATAAGAAAAGAAACTAGATACCTCTTTAGGCACAGTCACACAACACATACCATCTGCATCCTAGTAGCACAAATGATAGTCTAGATACGTTAATGGATAAGCTAGTAGCCAGAAGACTGTCCTCTGGGAGGTCAGAAGTGCAGACCAGGGAGGCAGACAAAGAGCTGATGATGACCACTGTCTCAAGACAGCCCACTGAGAGTGTTTAGGACTCTTGCTGAAATCATACCTGTGATTTCCATAGCCATGGATTCCTAGACTGGTGAGCAAGGGATATTGCTGTGAAGGCCAACTCACTCCCCCAAAATGGGATAGAGACATGGTCCATCCTCTCTGCCCACTCACACTGCAGTGGGTATGGTGGTAGAGGGCTGGGGTGGAAGCTGTTTTGATGGCAATGGTGTTGAGTCATTAGGAATGGTCATGGGGTGTCCCGCGCTACCGTCTCGCCAGCAAGAACGATGCGGCACACATAGGATCCTTCTGCAGTAAAGCTTTAATGCATCTTGAGAGGGAGAGCATAAGCTTGCCACGAGTGGAGACCCCGAACAATAGAACACCTGTCCCTTATATAGGCCACAGCGCTTGCCTGGGACATGGAGCTTCCCCATTGGCTCCCCGCACATCAGGCCAGATGATGCCACGAGAGAGGCTGAGACTCTGAGGTGGAAAATTACCAGGTGCATGCGCACTAGCCTGTTTACAACTTGTTCTCGGCCGAATGTAGGCGCCATCTTGTAATGGCGAATGTGGGTGCGACTCGGGCGGCTCCCCACAATGGGGGGTAACAGTGAGGATGATAGTGATTTGGCCTGGTGATGATGGAGGTGAGGAGAACACTGATAGGGACGGAGGATGATGGTGTTGGAGTCCGCAGGGCAAAGATGACTGGTGTGCTGTGTGTGATGGGCAGTGATGAGGACGTCTCAAACCATGACACTGGTACCAGTGATGAAGGATTCGTGAGAGTACTGTCCACCAATATGGCCCCAAGATGGCTTCTACATCTGCTTCCTTGCTAGCAGGTGGGGTTTTGATGGCTGGCCAGAGCAGTCCCTGCTTTGGAGGAGTTTGGTCATCTGTGTGGAGAGGTAGCATGAACTGTTCTCTATAAATCAGCCCCACACTTTCCTCTTTGCTTTGGCCATTTGCAGGGAAGTCAGACCCATAAGCCTCTCCCACCCGGGACTCCAAGCCTGAACAAATAAATTATGCTCGTTATTCACTTCGCCGGCGATGTCATCATTGCGTGGGAGTTCAGACCTGGACTGAGCCACTCAGGGGACATGGCCGCCCACCTCAATATTGTTCAAGGCAAGCGCGCCATGATTCAACATGAAACTGGGAGACAGACCCTCTTATATCAAAGTGACATAATTTAGAAGCACTCTTTCCCCCCACTGGAGTGAGACCTCTGTTGGGGTTGCAGACATATGGCTTTCTTGGGAGTGTGGGAGGGATTTGAAGAGGCAGGATTGAGCCTTTTCCTACCAGAAGATTGCTGTTGGGCTCCCAACTCATAATTCACCTGCCTCAGCCACTAACAGGCCGCTATTGCATACAGCAGCCAGCCCGGCTTGTCCCTCACACACAGAGGAAAATCACATAGAGTGCCTTCAATCTGCAGTAGCATTCAGCAGAGTCAGAGCCAGGGATGTTCCCAGGCCCTGAAAGCTGCGGAGGCAGGCTCTGGCTGCCTCTAGGTAAATTTTTAGCACTCCCCTGACATTTTCCAGAAGGGTCATGTTTTCCTTGGGTGCTACTTTGACCAAATATCTGACAAACAATGGAAGGCAAGGAAGGAAAGGTATAGTTTCAGAGAGGTTTTGGTCCAACATGGCGTGGTGATGCTGAGAGTGTGGAGTAGCAGCTGTGAACATGGAGAAGACCAAGAGGTAGGAAGAGCAGTACAAAAACCCCCAGTATCACCAGACCTTCAAAGACCCGCCCCTCGACCTTCAAAGGCCCGCCCATCGACTTCAAAGGCCCGCCCCTTGACATATGCTTCCACTATCTGGGACCCATTTCCTAAGGGCATCACAGCCTTCAGAACAGCACCTCAAGGTGGGACCCAGCCTTGGAAGCATGATCCTGAGGGCGCATGTCAGATTCAAGCCATACCAGGCTGCATTCCCCACTCACAGGCCTGCTATTTGTGGATTCCTGCTCTTGCTGGAGAGGAGTACTTGGCGGAAGCTTTGCTGAACGTTGTGTGGATAGAGCTTTCCTGGCCACCCACAGCTTCCTTGGCATGTGTGTGAAATTATGACAGCTTCATTAAAGCCACATCCCTGTGTGTCTTGATATATTAGGCGATGGGCAAAGTGCCAGTAGGTTGGTTCTTTCTTTTTAGCTTTTTTTTTTAAAGAAGGAATTATTAAGCTTATTTTATCTCCTTTCCTTGCTTTGTTTTTTCTCCCTTTCCCCCCCTGTAGTTATGAAATAAGATTATAAGAGGCTGAAGGGATGACTCAGTAGTTGAGAGTATATACCTGAGTTCATCTCCAACACCCACACTGGGCAGCTTACTTTTCCTGTAACTCCATCCCCAGGCGATCCAATGCCCTTTCCTGGCCTCCTCTGACACCCCCACGTCATGTACACACACACACACACACACACACACTAAAAATAAAACCTTAAAGTTCTGGCAACTTCTGGAAAATTTTCAGGCTAACTGGTAGACTAGGCATGATATCCATAGATGTGTCTTAAGACCTTAAATGACTGTCAGGGCTCTTGGAATCCCAGGTTGCTGAGGTGCAAAGAGGATTAAGCGTCCAGTGGTGATGTTCTAGAAATTCTAGTCTTAAGGAAATGCTATGGTTTAGGAAACGAAAAGTTCTAGAATTTATTGGAATAAAACATTTTGAGTTTGGAACATAAACGTGGAATATAAGGAGAATCTATGTCTTAGGGACATTTTAGGTATAATTTTAAAGGGCAAGAGTCTGACTATGTTTGGAATGGCAGCTCTCGGGGAAAGTTACAACAGTCAATAATGTCATGGAGAGTGGCAATGTGAGGCACACAGCATTCTTAGTGTTTAAGTCTGGCTTGGCTTTGTTTTGAAATGTTTCAAAACACAGTCTACTGATAGATGATGATGTAACAAGATGGTTTTGCTCAGTGTCAGCTGTAGGGACATGTGGTTGATGTGCCAACAGCCTTTATAACCCTGAAGATTAACCAGCTTGAGCCAGTCAGGCTAATTCCATCCTCCACATCAGAAACTGACTCAGTGCCAGGCAGGTGTGAGCCAGTCTGAGTCAGTGAAGTCAGAGGGAGGCATGGTTAGAGCATCCGGGGTAGACAAGTCAGTCCTGCCTCTGTTCACTCTACTCAACTAGATGTGAACACAAGCTTGCTGCTCCAGCACATCCTGAGACCATGAGAGAACAGTGTTGGAAGAAAGCTGGGGTTGCTTCCCTGGTATTGCTGGAGGCAAGAGCCTGATGCTTAATTTGAGGAAGTATCTGGACCAAAGGTTCACATCAGTACTGACCTATGAGCAGAGAGTCTGGGTGCCATTAAACCAGTGAGTGGTTTTCAATCTTTCTAATGCTGTGACCCTGTAATATAGCCCCTCAACTGTATTATAGACCCCAACCATAAAATTATTTTGTTGCTAATTCATAACTGAAATTTTGCTACTGTTATGAATCTTAATATAAATATCTGATATGCGACCCCTGAGAAAAACTTGTTCAGAGTCCCCAAAGGGGTCATCCCACATGTTGAGAACCACTGTTTAATGATTAAACACATGTGAAAAATGGCGACGGAGCCTATAGGGTCAGTATAAGATGGCTGAGAACAAAATAAATACGCTTTCCTCTTTAAACATGGAGCCGGAAGTATGACAAGAGCAGTCCCAACAGATGGGTCGTGTGGGAGAGGAAGGCCCTGAGAGGGGATCGCACTGGTTCTTCAGGGGAGAACAGGGCTACCTGAAAGCTGTTTTCCATGACGAGGAGCCAGCAAGGGCACAGGCCCCACAAGAGGAAAAATACATTCCAGGAGATGGGTTTGCAAGTGAAATTTTTTTCGGAACCGGAAGCCAGCCATCAAATGATGAAAATCAGGGAGCATACCACCAAGCTGAGACAACCATATATGGACTTAAAGATTTCTATCCAGGCTTCTTTACCTGGGCACAAAACAACAAGGTATTTTTGATGGAGAAAAGAGAAAGAAACCAGACACCGGAAATTCCTGCTGTCTACAAAGACCGGAAGCATGGAATGGGGTTCCTTTTCCTTGTTTTTAAAAGCTCAAAATTTTGGTGACATCAGTGATGTACCTCAGGCTCCCAGAAAAAGGAAACTACGACAACAGCTTTCTTGTGACAAAGGAAACCATGACAACAGCTTTCTTGTAATCCTCCTGCCTCAGTGAGTATGTAACATCACTGCTAGCAATACTAAAGACAGCTTTCTAAGAGTCGTCTCCAACGTGTCTATTGAAAGCTGATGTGTTCAGTTGCCCCTGGCCAAGCAGAACTGGAGCCCCCTTCATCCATTTTCCCTCCAGCTCTCGGCTTACTCTCTTTCTGGGGCGGCTCTTCAAGGCTTCTGGGAAGCTTCATCTGCGCATGTATTCCTGCTGGGTCTGACTACGTGGTGTTGGCTTTTACAAGACAGACAGTAGTTTATGAACCTCTCTGCTCTGTCTTCTTTGGGGTTTCCAGTTGTTTTAATTTGTGCCACCATTCATTCACCTTCCACTCCTCTTGAGCCCCGTGGGAACTGGTTCCAGGCAGTGCTGATCTGGGTTTCTCTCCACCAGGCCCATCACCTTGCTGACTTTCTGGCTCTTTCTTCAGGTTTGGCTCCTGACCCCGGAGCTAGTGCCTTTCCGTTTCACGGGAGTTCCTGTCGTTCCCCCTCCCCATCCCCGTTTGTTCCCCCATGTAGTCAGGCAGGTATTTATAAACTTCTCAGGAGGCTCTGTTTTTGAAACATGAGAGTTGCTTCTGCAGTTCTTGGACTGCACACTGAGATGGATCATCTATGAAACTCCCGTCTTAATGACTGACAGATTTCCGAGGAATAACGAGATATTTCGAACTCAGCCGGCTACTGTATCACCCCCGTGTGTATCTCTTAGCGCAAAAGAAAAATTCAATAAGAACCACTTCATTTGAGCCTCACCAAACTCCCCTCAACATCTGTTTTTAAACCTAACAAAGCAGTAACACAAAAGATGAAATTAAGAAAAAAAAAATATATAAATTTCACTCTTCACCAAATTTTCACCACATTGCACATGTGCTGGTGGGGGTGCTTGGTGGGTAAAGGAAGGTACCCGCTGTCGAGCTTGCCGATCTGAGTTTGATACTTTGAACCAAGTTGATATATTCTCTGTGTGGCAAGCTCCTGAGTATGCTCACACACTAAATAAGTGTAGTAAAACATTATAAAATATTACAGCGAGATGATGCAGATTAAGAACTTTGATAACTCATAATCCTTATCTGAAATCTTACAAATGTTTGCTATTCAAAGTGTGGTCCCTGGACCAGCACCGTCAGCAACCCCTGGGAGCTGTCTGCAATGCAGACTGGGGATCAAGACCTGTCTAATCAGAATTTTAAAAGGTTCTTACATGATTAGTATGTGCAGAGGCATTTGGGTAGCCAGGTTTCCATAATAATAATTAAAAATATCCAGTGTAGCACCATGACAAATGACAGTTGAATGAATCATCACATCCATGGTCCAGCATGGGAGTTTATGTACAGCTGCTGTCCAGTTTGGAGGCATCTTCATTCCTCCTTGCAAGGTGTGTGTGTGTGTGTGTGTGTGTGTGTTGAATGAAAATGGCCTCACAGTATCACAGGGACTGGCTCTGTTGGGAGGTATGGCCTTATTGGAGTAGATATGACTTTTGGGGGAACTGTGTTTCTGGGGGTAGGCTTTGAGGTTCCAAAGGAAAAGATGGCAGGATGGATGTTAACACCATCCTTAGAGGTAACAGACTGGACGCACATCCAGGGACCACTGTCCTCGCCTTAGGAGCGTAAGGAGAATGGTTGCCGACTGAATTTGGTCCATGGAATCTAAGTGAAAAGCCAAATGTGATGGCAGGAGGCAGCAGTTCCAGCCTCAGAGGGCAGAGATGGGATCCCCAGAGCAGACTAGACACATAAGTGAACTCCGAATCTCACTGAGAGACCCTGTCTCAATGAATTAGGCAGAAAAGTGGCATTTTATCCTCCAGCTACCACACGTGCATACACATGCAGGCCCACCCATAGGCACGTGAATGCACAAGTATACTCTCGAGCACACACACACACACACACACACACACACACACACTTACAAATGGAAAAAGGAAAAAGAGAGAAAGACCTTTGCTGACTTGGGGTGTGGTTGAGGTGGTACAGGTCTTTGTTTCCGTAACCTACTCTTGTTTCCTTGGCTGTTACAGATGAAATCTGCCAAAAGACATCGAAGA
The DNA here is from genome assembly GCA_019843965.1 of Rhynchomys soricoides. Classification (NCBI taxonomy): domain Eukaryota; kingdom Metazoa; phylum Chordata; class Mammalia; order Rodentia; family Muridae; genus Rhynchomys; species Rhynchomys soricoides. The sequence continues at coordinate 6,877,589 of JADRCH010000153.1, read as the reverse complement.
CAATGGCAGGACCCTGCTTCTGGGTATTTGCTGCACTCTTGGGATAAGGCCATTGTGTTGGACACTGGAGAGAGCCTACAGACTGCCACAGTCATAGAGAGGAAACTCTGATACCTGAGGTGTTTACTGATCGCTGGGACCACACCCATTGCTGGAGTGATGCAACAGAAGGTTAAATGCCTAAGGGATTTTCAAAGCTGAACGCCTCTAAGGGCAGAAGCTAACGATGTAACACATGGCTGATAGGAAAGTTCTCCAAATACTCTGTGCTTAAAATTTTCATAATGAAATGCTAATTGAAGAGCCCAGAGAGCAACACTAAGAGCATCCTGGAGAACTACAGTTCAGTTCAGTTCAGTTCAGTTCAGTACCTACAGTTCAGTTACTCCAACGCAGCAGCCGTTTTATGTTTTGGAGTCCTTATCTCCATAAATACGTGGTTTCCATAGATGCTGTCATGGAACCCTGTGGCTGGCTTTTTTCACTTAACCCTGTATCATCAGTATTTCCCCAGTAGCCACACTCATGGTTGGGAAATTCCTTCCTTCCCAGGCATGCGTGGACACCACCCCCTCAAACCACAGTCAGACTTCCAAACCTAAAGACACTTTTAAACTGGGTGTTAAGAGTCAACAGGGCTCTTATGCACTTATCCTGCTAAAGCTCCTTTCAGAAATGCAGGGGCTTTCTGTCAACCACTGTTCTCTTGGAGTAAAGGGTTAGCATAACTTCCATGCACACTGGCAAGTAATAACGCTTCCCGACCATTGTGGGGTGCATGCTCTGCATTTGGTGTTTTCTGGAGAAAATCTGTTACCTTCTTCTTGACCTTCCTATTTCTTTTGTTCCCATCCCCCTTCTGTTCCATAAACAATATTGCATCAAAGCTTCTGAGATCTAACTGTCCAACCTGCTGACAAAACTCACGTATATTTGTAAGACAATATCACTTATTATTATTTTGGTTATAAACACTATTCATGTTCGTGGTAGACAATTTTAGAAGACAGAAATAAAATTGATTTTTCATGCTATGTTGTTAATATGTTAGTCTTTGGGAGCCAGGTACATCTTTAAACAATCTCTTTGTTGAGGCTCATGTGTTAAAAACAGGACTATTTCACTTTCTGTCCCGTGCCTTCACATTCACAGCCCAGATGAATTTAGCACCCGTGCCATTTGGCTCAGGCATTTTATCCAAGCAGTAGCTGAAATGAGAAGCCTTCCCAGCCATCATTAAGGGATGATTTAACATGTCGTCAAGTATATGAAAGGCTCCTCGACTCGGAATAGCAAACAGCTGTTCACTGTCTCCAGCGAACCTGAAGTTGGGAGGAGGGAGATGAGGCTCAGAATCTGGGCAACTTCTGGCCCTACACAGGAAGGATAGCCAGTTCCTGAGGGTCCCGGGCAAAACCCATGCCCTGCATCATTTAGCTGAGGCCACGATGATAGTTTGCAAATTTAAACCCACAGTAAAGTTACTTCCTTTTCTCCTCCTCACACCCCCACCCCCGGTCTTTTTGGGACACGATTGGCGGTTTACAGTGGGCGGGGCAAAGAGCATCTTCTCCGTGGATCTTAAAAAAGCAGTCAGTCTTCTCTGAAGAGGTTAAATGTGGCAGTGGGATGAATCTGTGACATTCAGGGGTTCTCTGCACACAGATTTGACCACCGTTTCTCCTCTTAGCTTCCTTTCCCCAAACCCATAGCTCCTCTTTTTGGATTCTGTGGGCTGCCATTTTACCTATCTGTCTCATCTGTCCCACCTCACGGAAAGAGGGCTCTGTAGTGAAGGAAGCAAAAAAGATTCAGCTGGAGCAGGGTGTGCGTGCCTATTTACCCACCCACTTTTATGCTGTAGCTCAGGACTTGAAAATGTGCAAATCAAACATGGCCTTGAACTTGGGAGGTTGCGCTTAGTGTGGGGAACTTGGGCATCGATACTCAAAACCATATCATTGGTCTATATACTTGCTGCTGTCCCATTTCAAAACAAGGTCCCACAGCACGGGCATGAAAGTCACGCCCACGTTTCCCTTCCAGACTTGAACCAAATGTGGGTTTTTGTTGTTGGTTTTTTTTTTTTTGTTTTGGTGCTAATTTTTATGGATATTTTTGCCATTTAAGTCTCGTGGGTCATACATGCAAACAGTCTGTAACAGGAAGTGAATAGAGAAGGACAGGGATCTTAAACTCTCCCCTGGAAGGGCCAGACTTGAGTCGACGCCAAACACATCTGTGGTGGGACAGGGCGTGTGTGTCTTTGGCTGACACAGCTGTTCTCATTCCTCCCTTGCAGTGGCATTTGCTTTGTTTTGTGGCAATGTCATCTTCAGTCTCATTCTTGAGGGCAAGGATGGTGGTTTTCTTGACTCTTTTGCCACCGAAGAGTCTAGAACATTTCATAAGCGCCAGTGGGCAGCTATCCAATGTTCTGGCTATGAATGGTGGCATTGAGTGAATGCCAACTGTCAGGATCACATGATGTTTTAGGGGTGAACTTGAGGGTGCTATTCATCCCTTCGACCATGTCAGCTGAATGACATCAATCACCTCTCTGGGGAAATACGATTATCCCTTATGAATAAGGCCACACTGACAGAAACATACAACGAATACTCGTTCATATTATACATTAATCAGTGGGTGCCCATCATTTAGTATTAACAAATAGCATCTGCTATTTCTGATGTGGCTCTAAGAGCCCAGTTTTTTTTTCTTTCCCTCTGTGACAGTTGCAGTAATGACACCCTCCTGTGACACAGAAGCAACATGTCCAACATATCACAGAGATCCTTTATACAGGAGATAAACCTCAACCCTGTAGAGTTGGATTACTACCAGTCTCTCAACATTAACCAAGGCCTCCTAGGTGAGAGCTCAGATAGAGGGCATCCAGAGACAAAGACAGGAAAGTCGTGGTCCTTAACAGGCATCCTGTCACAAAGATCAGGAAGTGGTGGTCCTTAGAGGGTTCACCATCCCCTCAGCATAGACTGGGGGCAGATATATAAATAGAAGATGGAAGTGAGATGCTCTGAGATTCATTTTATAGGTTGGTGAACTGAGGCCTGGAGCAGTGTGTGGTCTTATCTCTAGGGATCAAGGCTGGGCATCAAGGGCTGGGACCTGGGCTGAGTCTCAACTCTGCTGTTACTTAGCCGTGGCACCCTTCGGAAATCGCTTCCCACTTTCCCAATTTTTTTTGCCCCACCTGGAAATGAAGGAGTGAGGCTAGAATATTTGAAAGAGCTCTCCCCTCCTTTAAGTCTGAATTTCTGATACTTTCCACTGCAGAGAGCTCACCTGGCTCCTTGATGTCCCTGGAGAATGTGACTGTAAGCTGTGCTCTGAGTGGAGCCCTGTAGAAATCTCTAGCTTGGTCTGCATTCCAGGACGGGTTCTAATTGCCCCTGCTAGACTGCCTTGCCAGGGCGAACTCCAGGCAGGCGTTCTTCTGCGGGTCTGCCCAGCATTCTTATTGCTACAGTTTCCATTCATTTCCTTTGACCTGCCTGTGGGAGAAGCTTATGATCACTGATAATTCCAGTTAATCCCTTAACTAGGAAAAGGAAACTAGCCATCTAATAGGCAAAATGGGGGAAGGACTTGGCACGCCATCTGCAAAATATAAACCTAAAATATTCCAGAGTGTTCTCTGGGAGGCCGCAGCCATTAACGCCCCAGAGAGTCAGCTACTGCATGGCCTGGCTCCTGGTGGTGGGAAGAGTTCTGAGCCCAGCTGGGAGTGAGCACTTTCCCTCTCTGCGTGCTTGTGGTGTACTCGGTTAACTTGCTAAGGCAGAACATCTCCAAGCCCGTAAAAAGCTTTCTGACATGTCCCTAAGCATCTGGCCTCCCCCATTTCAGAAGATGTCATGGTTTATTAATTCTTTGCAGAAGCAATAAGAATTGGGTATTGGCTTAATTTGGGGCCAATTTACTGTTATGGTAGAAAAAATTGGCTCTGTCTCCTTTTATTCAACACAAGAGTCTATATTTTCTACTTTAACCCCTCCCGTGCTGGGCTTCTCTCCACTCCACTTTTATGTGGATGACTTTGGGCCTCAGTTTCTTCAACATAAAGCGGAGCTAATTATGGTAACTATTTCCCAGGATTGTGCTGAATAGATATTAAGTTATTGAGTTATTTTAGTGTCTTTCTCTACCAAATGCTCCACATGGTGACACTTAAAAAAGAAAAAAAAAAAAAAACCCTGGAAATATCACATCCAGATGTTCTGGCCCCTTTATGGATAACTGGTACCATGGCAACCCTATGTTCATGTTCTCATTAAGAAGAGCTATCTGGAGTTGAGTAGAGAAAGTATGCTTTGAAAAAGACATCTGTACCTGCTCAGGTCTCTGGGTCTTTCCATTCTACTGGGGTGTTTCTGCCTGGCCCTGTGGTCTGGAGTCTGAGATCTGGGGTTTCCTGTTTCTTTGGTAGGCTGTGAATGGCCACATAGCTAAATTCTCCTCAAGCTGCTTGGTGGGTAAGGACTCTTGCTGTGAAAACATAAAGAATCTGAGTGTGAATCCTTAGCATCTATGTAAAAGGAGGCATGGTTACACTCCAGCCTGTAACTGCAGCGATGGGTAAGAGATTGGAGATGCAGAAATGTTGAGTCTTGCTACCTGGCAACCTAGCTCCGTGCTCCATGAGGGATCCCATCTCGAGGGAATGAGGCAGATGATTTTAGTAAGATACTCAACATTCCCTTCTGGCCCACATGTGTGCACACACAAGCAAACACCAAGCCTGCGGACATAAACAAAAAAGAAAATCTGGCTCAGCTTAGCCTTGGGGGATTATGGCTCAGGGCTAGCTTGGGCTACAAAGAGGAGCTTTCTGTCTTAAAACAACAAACAAAACAGCCCTGAACTGTCCTTCAGTGTCCTGGTTTTAGCTGCACTGGTAGTTGCAGGTTTTGGGGAAGGAACATTTAAACCAAACAAATGGGACTTCCCTTAGAAGACTGACCTTTGTGGACCAAGATGAGATTGTGATTTGTAGACAAAGAAAGAAAAGCATAATTCATTGATAACATCATCCCCAGATTACTGCTCCTCTAGGACCCTTGAATACCAATGGGACAGGTGCTTCCTGGACACTCCAGGTAAGCTTCGCAATACCACTGTGGCAGGTCATTAGTGCTCCTGTTTTGGAGAAGGTAGGCTCAGAAAGCCTGAGCAAGTTGTACAAGGAATTATTGAAGACAGGATGATTTAGCTTGTTACTGGCAAGTGGACCGGGTGAAGGGCTTGTAGGAAGAAAACCGAGACTCTGAAGAGGAAGAGCCTTATAGAGATTGCGAAGCTACATGACCACTAGGTCTGCTACCTTACCTGCAGGACTGAAGCTAGGCAATGGGATGCCTCACAGGGGGAAAGTGTGTCTCATCTCTGTGGCTTGAGTGGTGGTGTCTTCTTCATTGTCCCTTGTCTTCACAGTCTCTGATGGTTTTGAGCAAGTCCCATTGTTAAAATGCAGATATCAGGGTTGCCTATGGCCAGGTGGGTCTGGGCAAGGCCTGAAATGTGCATTGGACAAGCTCTTAATTGCTGCTGGTCTGGAGAGCTTGCCTTTAAAGGGTGGGGATTGGTACTTGTGAGAGACACTGCTTCCCACGCAGATGAAATGCTGGCTCAGACTAGAGAATGACAGACTAGATGGGGGCCAGAAGAGGCTGCTTCTGACATTTTGGCCTACAGTGAATAGGCATCTATGGACTTGGAGTAGCAAACACCACACCAGTCCTAGGAAAGCTACTCTGTCTCATGGTAAGGCCACCTCTTATTTATTTACTTATAGAGGTCACGTCTGAATGTGAACGGAGTTGGTGCTTATTGTCATCATGTGCTGATAAACACCCATGCTGGGCCTCCACTCCACACTGCCATGAGAAGCCACAGGGCAGCTGGGCCTCTGAAAAATAGCTGGGGTCACCTGCGATCTTAAGGATTTCTCAGAGTTGTTTTTTGGTGTGTGTGTGTATGCAGGTGCACATGAACACACAAGTTTGTAGTGGCCAGAGGACCATCCCAGTTATTGTTAACCAAGGGGAACTCACCTTCTTTTAGAAGTTGTTCTTTATTCTTGAGAATTTTATACAAGTATGCAGTTAAATCCAATCATATCTCTCCTGTTTCCCATGCCAACTTCTCCCATGTTTTTCCTCAACACATCTGCCCTTCTGATTTCATGTCTTTTTTAAAAAAGTAGTTCACAAAGTCCAATTAGTGTTGCTAACATATGCACGGGCCACCTAGAATTTTGAGAAAGTATCTCTCACTGGCCTAGAATTTAACTAGTAGGTAAGGATGACTAGCCAGAGAGCCTCAGGGACCTTCCTGACTCTACCTCTCAGTATTAGGATTACAAGTATTGAACAGCTTATGGTGTGTGTGTGTGTGTGTGTGTGTGTGTGTGTGTGTGTGTGTGTGTTCTGGAATGGAATTCAGGCCTTCATGCTTGTAAGGCATTCACTGTCCTGACTGGGTCACCTCCACTCCCAACCCTCTGACAAGTGATTTGGTATGGCTAAGGGTAAGATGGGTTAGGGGTTGGCTTCCCCAAAGGTTTTCAGGGACCTTCTAAAGTGGAGTGGAGTCAGGAGAGCCCTGAGCCACAACATGGTGCCCAGAAAGGGTGGTCATCCTTGGAGGCCAGCAGGGACTCTATCCCACATAATGGGTGACCAGAGTAAGTCTCAGCAGTAGTATGGCCCTGCATGTGCAGCAATGGGGGCTGCAAGGGCCTCAGAGGTTCATGCAGATTGATTTGAGGGTAAAAGGACCTCCAGATGTGTTCTTTGTCACCCAGGAGCCCAGGAGAGGGAGCTGAGTCTGGGACGAAGATCTTGCTCCTCCTGCTCATACGTGACTATAGGACTTTAGCTGGGCCTTGTTCCCAAAGGAGGCATGCTGGTAAGAGTTAGAAGGCATGATACCAGAGGCATTTCATTTTCATTCATGTTCAGGTGGATTTTGGGGTAGAAGTCTGGTTGAGACTTTGGGCCCATCTCCCTAGTCTTCAGGAACGAACCTCTCCTCCTCTACCTTTGATTCGGGCAGTCTTTAAAGTGGGAGCTTTTGGGGCTTTACATGGCTTTCATCTAGGGCTCTCCTCCCTTCCCTCCTTCATTTGAACAGTGAGGTGGAGAGAGTGAGGAGGCCCGTTCACCTTCTAGAGAGGCTGTGGTGTGTGTTGAACCTTGATGGAATGCACACCTGTACAACCAGTCACATCCTTCCCAGGTCATTGGTCAGGCAAGCTGGGTAGGATGACAAGGTGAGCCTCAGATCTGGTACACGATAGGGGGTTTGGGAAATCCTAGACCACAATTGAGCAAGAGGGGGCTTTAGATTACAGAGCCACAGAGCTGGGGGAAACTTAGGAATGTATTGTGCCAATTCTGTGTGCAGATGAGGCCCAGAGGATTTCCCCCTAAAGCTCCAGGGAGCCAGATCTGCATCTTTTGTTCTCAGTTCTTTTTCAGGCCCCCTTGCAGAATGTTTCCTTGGCCAAGCAAGATTTTTATCCTCTCACGGTCTGGAGGTAGACATGCAGAGCTTTATTGGAGGTGAGTTGGTCAGGGAGACCGAGCCCATCTTGGTGTCGCCAACACTTGGCATGCTGCCTGAGGCCTTCAAGGGGTCATGTTATTGTTCCTTGAACCATGTGACAAATCAAGAGGATTTGTTTTACAGACCTTTCTTGAAGTACTTCTTACCTTATTTCACACCTGAATAACTTCAGCAAGGCATGTGGAACAGGAGTGATGGTACTTCAGACCTTCTGGTACGTTTTGTTGGTTTTTGTTTTTCTTTTCTTTCTTTTTCTTTGGTTTTTTGAGACAGGGTTTCTCTGTATAGCCCTGACTGTCCTAGAACTCGCTCTGTAGACCAGGCTAGCTTCAAACTCAGAAATCCACCTGCCTCTGCCTCCCAAGTGCTGTGTTTTTGTTTTTCAAGACAGGGCTTCTCTGTGTTGTCCTGGCTGTCCTGGAACTCACTGTGTAGATCAGGCTGGCCTTAAACTCAAGAGATCTGCCTGCCTCTGCCTCCCAAGTGCTGGGATTAAAGGCATTTGCCACCATGCCAGTTTATTGTTTCTTGTCTTCTTCAAATAATATTTATTTGTTGTAGAAAAGAAATAAAATAAAAATAAGAGAGAAAAAAAAAACCCTTCACAATCTTTCAGTGATGTTGTAGAGCCCCGGATGTAAGGACAGAGGCTCAGGGCCTACAATCTTTTGGAGATTCCACCACTTCCTGCAGACCTGATCTCAGCCATTTCCTGTCCTGGAAGGAGTCTCATGAGCTAGCTTCCCATCCTGTCTCCTCAGCAAAGTGAGGCTCAGGTAAGGTCATAGCAGGAACTTCCATATAGGGGCATATGACTTTTTGACACGGAGGCATGACATTGTCATCTCCAAGGCTCATGCTGGAGAATTGCATAGTTCAGTTACCAAAAAAATTTCTGCTCCTCCTAATATTTTAAGTGAGGTTATGATTTTGTGTTGGGTTTCCTTTTTGGTATCCTTGACCATATGTGGCCTGTGGGCTGTGGGTTGGAATGGCTTCGAAGTGTGTCAACCTAATGCTCAGTCTTTTATGCTATCTGTCTATCTATCTATCTATATATCTATCTATCTATCTATCTATCCATCCTTATTGCAGCCAGCATCATGTGGAATCTAGGACTCAGGATAAAGTGAGTTGCGAGGACATCCAACCCCGCCACAGGTACCCTCTGTGCACAGGGCATCTGAGTCTCAAAACCACAGCAACCTCCATTCATGTGTTACATAATGTTGAGCAGTGCCACTAACCAGGATCTGAAATGAAAAGTGTCCCACCCTGAACCCTCCTGAGCATCTGGCCCCTCGGAATTGCTTTCCCTAGGCTGAGCCAGAGCTGTGAAAACTGGCAGAGCCAGGTTCAAGACTTCTCTTCCTGCTTCCTCTCTGCCACGTGGGGACAGCCGTCCTGGCCTTTCTGTTTGGTGGAATGTGAGATCCGGCTGCCATGAGAGTGGGAACATGCTGTAGAGAGGAGACACCACCCTGAAGCTTCTTCTTCATATGCAAAGGAAAGCTCGACATTTCCAAGGTTCTAGGATCAGCTGCTTGGTCCTCCCTCCTGTGTGCAGCTTGCATCTGATTTGGTCTTAACATCCCTGACTCCTCAGCAATCCCCCTCAGGGTTTTGCAACTGCTAATGTTGCTTCTGTGGAAAATGATGGGTGACAAGTTGCTCCCTAAGATCCCCACCATCAGATAAGCAAGGACAGGGAGTGGGTTCTGGAAGAAACAGTTTACAGTGTAGAAATTAGATCCTCCTCAGAGGAGAGCTGGGAATTCTAGATCTCAACCTCTAGTTTCTGAAGCAGCCTCACCAGAGGAACTGGGGGGGCCCTGGGAGGCTGGGAAGGATGGCAGCTGCTCCTGACATCTGCAACTGTCATCTGGGGCGTTGGGCTTGGGTTCATAGCTCACTCTACATAGGGAGTGATTAAATCCCCTTCTCAAAGAGTGAGGGAGCCCATTTCTTGCATTCAGAGTGCCTTGTGCTGACTGATGCTCTGATAGTCAGACTAGAAGAGCTGGCTTTGCCAGTTGCCACTCTCAGAGAGGGAAAACTGAGGCACTAGAGGGCTGAGGTGGGCAATTGTGTGAGTCTCTCTCGACAGACCTCCTGGTGTCCTGTTTTCCACTCACCTTGGGTATGCGCATGTGTACACATACATATAAATTTCACAGTGCCCTGAAATTTATGAGGAAAGCCAACTACCCTGAAAGTTCTTAATTAAACAGCCTTCCCAGAGGAGAAAGGAAAAAAAATTCCATATTCTTAGCACTAACAGGATTGTATGATTTCTCCCCAGATCACCTGCTCTCTGGGTCTAAACATTATCACTTCAAGGTAACTCAAGGACTCCCCTTTCTCCCCCCCCCCCCCAATTCTTTCTCTTCCTGGTGCCCTTCAGGCTTTGAGATTTCCCTGTGATCTTCCTCCTTGTCCTCTAGATTCAAGATCAGATAGGAACACCACACAGATACCTCGATGTCACCCAGCCTACTTGAAAGGGGCAGTCGAGCATGCCCAGGGCAAGCATGAAGAAGCTGCCCCACTTTTGAAGGCATGTGGGGGCTGGTGCTTGCTCTCTCCTATAACCCATGGTGGCCTCCCAAAGGCTGCCCTGAAAATATATGTGTTTAATCAGATTCTTGACAGGTATAGACCCTACAAGGAGGACAGTCTACTTTCCCAAAGTGCTGAGGATCTGAGCTCAGTGTTTACCTTGGAACTGAATGGGTAACATTGTTCTGGGAAAGGAAATTTAAAAGAGCAGGCTTGTAATTTTCAGTAGATCTGGAGAGCTCCACACCCCTACCCACGCCCCCCTCCTGTAAACCCTCACTCTGTCTTTTGTTTGTTTGTTTTTTCTCCTGTTTTTAAGCACACCACAGACGCCCAGCTCATCTTCCCAGCCCTGCCAATAAAGGTCTTAACATCACCAGACTCAGCTGCCAGGGGAACGTGTTGCTTCAAGGCAAAAGTGTTTTTGTTTTCTTAAACTTCTTTAAAAGCCAAGACCAAATGCTACTGACATTTCAAATATGATGAGAGCCATTCAAAATGCAGAGTGAAGGAGAAACAGAACGGGGTGGGGTGGGAGGTGGGGTAGAGGAGGCAACCCCACTCCCAACCAGGTCAGGACAGTGACTTTCTATGAGAAATAAGGTAGGCGAGTCTGCCAAAGCTACAAAAACCAAATCTGGCAGAACATACCCCCTCTCCTGGGATTGAGGGATGCCTTTGTCAAGAGGGTCTATTTATCTTGAAATTCTTAGGCCGGGGGGGAGGGATAATTCTTTTGTACTCTGGGCTTTGTATGAAGAGAGTTCAGCCTCCAGCTTGGGCTAATGCTATGAGGGCTGGCCTCAGTGGGTTTTTCGACCAGCCAGGAGGTGTCCCAGCCATCCTGCTTCCTTCAGATGGGAATTTGAGGCTAATGTCTCAAAGAACACTTTGGATAGCAGAAGCTCTGAGTCCTGGCGATTCTAACCGCCCGTCTCATGTTTTTCTCCCAGGCATTGTTCTGAGCTGGGAAAGCCTGTGAGAAGCCCCCAGGGTTGGCCATGGGTGAGGGCAGGGTCTCTGGCCCTCCGCCTGGCTGTGGTCAGGGCATCCTCTCTCCTCTGTAAACCAGCGTCCCGCTGGCTGCCTGCTGACCTACCTCAGAGGCCTCAGGTTAGCTAATGGGGAGGCGAAGACCACTTTGAACATTTAGAGGCCTGGTCAGGGGCCAAGACTCATTATGTAGCTTCAAAGCTGGAAACTCCATCAAGGTCCGTGGGGAAACTGATGGTTTTCGATCATCCCCATGTAACTGGGCCCACCCTGGGAGTCTCTTTTTCACACGGCATGAGAGTCACATGTCACTTGGCCAGGGCGGGAGAGAGAGAGCAGGAACCCAGACCCTGTTTGCATTTCCTCTTTTGTACCCCTTAAAAATTCCAACAGAACCGTGAACACACCACCCGAAACTTGGAAACTCTGATGAGAAAAAGAAAATATCCCCAAGCTTCACACTTTAACACAGCAGTGGCATTTCATCGTAGGCATTATTCCCGTCTTTTTAATGCACTATTATTAATCAGCAAACACATACAAAATTTTGAGCCCTTTTGCCTTAAAAAAAAAATAAGTATCACATCCCTAATCATGACTGTATTTCTTCTACAGTGTGGTGTTCTGTTCTGGAAATGTGGCTAACTGTGGACTATGTAGATGACCAGCCTTACCTATTCACAAACTGTAGAAACACACCCATTCCCTTCTGTGACTGCTCTTTTTTTTATTCTTTAAGAAGTTGTGTGTGTTTTTCTGACTATAAAAGTAACACATTTTTATTTTTTAAAATGCATGGAAAATCGGGCAGGTATAAGGAAGTTAATAAAAATCACCTGTAATTGTTCCACCCAGAGAAAATCACTATTAACCTTCGGGTGTATTTCCTTCATATGTGTATATATATATATATATATATATATATATATATTAGAAACACGATCACACTGTGCTGGAGTTTTGTAGGTCCCTAGGGCAGGGAGAGTAAAATTGGCAGAGGAAATATTATTCCCAGGAGACATTTAATGTGCGATACGTGTGCGTTTGAAAGTGCTCCGTGTTTTCACTGAGAATGCCAGACTGAGGATAGCCCTGCCCCCTGCCCTGGGGTCAGGAGGCCAATTAAGGTGGACGTTGAGGGTGGCTGTTCCCAGCTCTAAGGACCTTGCTCAGGGACCTGGTCCTGGTCAATGGCTACTCCGGGCGTGAGCGAACGCACCTTTCTCATTTCTTCTGACAGGCACTGTGGGACCCCTGATTTATGGCCACACTTCACGGGACACTAGTAAATGTCCCATAGTATATTTTGTAAGAGTAATGAAGTCTCTGAAACCTCAGCTCTCCTTCAGCCTCTGCTCATAAATTTACTTCTGCAAGAGGGGGGCTGCCAGGGCTGTGGATTAGCAAAGGGGGCCCCACGGGGCTTCAGCACTCCCCAATCTCCTCCTATTCCAGGCTTCCTCACAAGGAAGTAGAGCGCTTTGCCGCAACCCCTCCCATCTATCTGGATGGTACAGCCCAGTTGAGCTCTGCACTGAAGGAGCTTGTAAAATGGTTGAAGATGAACCGCTCCAAGAAGCAGGGAGAGGCAGGAGTAAGCCCAGAGCGGATGTCCACCCCGCTTCTGCAGCTCCTGTTATGGGTCAAGGCCAGAGGCTGGTGGCTCAGGGCTGGATCTTTCTTAGGCACGGTTGGCCTTGCGCTGAACAAAGTTTAAGAAAAGTAGATAGAGGGTCTGTAGAGATGGAGACTGCTGAGTTAGGGTGGAGTCGGGGTAGGGGAAGTGGGAGGGGCCGATGGCTTCCCTTACCCTCACCAACACACATACTTCCACAGGTTGTGGTCAGGGGCTATGTCTGTCATTCTACAGAACAGCAGTAATCTTTTGAATTTCCTTCCCTTTTAATTTGTTTTGTCCAGGGCTAAAGGTGTCCTTAGCCATTTTTTGAAAGGGACACTTCTTTTAGGTGCCTGCTAGCCTGCCCCCATGCTCCCAGTCAGGTCTGGGAACAAGATCCAAAGCAAGAGGCCTTGTCATGATTACATCTGAGTGCCATTTAGCTACTAAGAGGTTCCTTACCCAAATTAGGCTCTCCAGTGGGGTTGGCAAGATGGCTGACTGTGTGAGGGTGCTTGCTGCTAAGCCTAAAAGTCCAGAGCTCAATCTCCAGAACCCATAGGTAGGCAGAGAGAGAGAGAGAGAGAGAGAGAGAGAGAGAGAGAGAGAGAGAGAGA
>JADRCH010000153.1:6851531-6864199 GCA_019843965.1 Rhynchomys soricoides | reverse complement strand
AGAGAGAGAGAGAGAGAGAGAGAGAGAGAGAGAGAGAGAGAGAGAGAAACTGCAGCAGATTGTCAACTAAGTTCTCTATGTATATTGTGGTGCCTCCTTCCACCCCACAAAACAGAAATGACCCTTGGAGTCCCAGAAACTCAAGTAAGAAGCGTAGCCAGTTTTTACTCCCAACAAACAGTGATTTGAAATCTTGGGAAACACGCTCAGAAAAGGCTGGCAGCTTGTTCAAAGCCACACAGCAAAATGTCCAGGCAAGGATTACATACAGCCCAGCCACCTGTTGAACCAACCACACAGCCGTCCTCCTTAGCTACCTGAGCCCTTATTGTGCACGTTCTATGAAGTCAGTGAAGAGAGAGCCTTTCCCTAATGTCTGGAAGCTTCCTGTTTGCAATGAGCATGGACCAAGAAGGAGAGAGAGAGAGAGAGAGAGAGAGAGAGAGAGAGAGAGAGAGAGAGGGTGAGGGGGGAGTTTGGGAATAAAACTATGTAAACTGGTAACCATTAAGTCATGGAACATTGAGTCAGCGGGACATCTTTTGGTATCCAGAGATTACCCACACATATCATATGGGGTTGATGAACTTTCAAAGCATCAGAAAGTCATAAAGCTCAACATTCTCACTGTCCCACGAGGCTGAGTGCAGCGTGAGATTTTGTGGCCTGTGGGTTGTCACCGTATTAATTGATTATCCGCAACTATTGTGTTGGGGGCTGAGATTCCACATCGACTTGCAGCCCTGGGCGTGGCTGTGAGGATCAGAACTTCAGGGTGAATGGCAGGGTAAAAAGATACGCTGTTGCAGGGCAGTGGTGGCGCACGCCTTTAGTCCCAGCACTTGGGAGGCAGTGGCAGGTGGATCTCTGAGTTTGAGGCTAGCCTGGTCTACAAAGTGAGTTCCAGGACAGTTAGGGCTACACAGAAAACCTGTCTTGAAAAAATTTTAAAAGAAAGAAAGAAAGAAAAAAGAAAGAGAAAAAAGAAAGAAAATATGTTCTGTATGTGCTGAGAGTTGTCACTCGGTAGTCACAGCCTGATTTATTGGGTACAGAGGCTTGGTCATGGGACTATTCTGGTATCCTAGCACCCACCCCCATTCCTACAAACAGTGCCTTCCTGAGACCTTGTAGAGAAGCAGATGCCACAAATAACATGAGATAGAAAACAAGTCGACTGGCATAATTCTAGAGTGGGTCTTTCTGAATGAGTTTTTCTGGGCACTGGGACCTCGGGCCACACTCGGGCTGTGCTCTGGCCACAGCGGGCGCGCTCGAGCTGTGCTTGGGCTGTGCTCGGGCCGCGCTCGGGCCGCGCTCGGGCTGCATTTCTTCCTGGAATCCCCCAGCTCCTAGATGACAAACCCAATAATTACAGACAAGTTTCATGTCCATGGCAGGGCTGGGCTTCCAGCTAAGATGAAGGGACTTCAAAGTCACTGACAGAAGGCATCAGCGGCATGCCATATCTCTGTTTAGATGTAACCTAAGAGCAGAAAGGCGTCTTGTGGCCCCTGGGGAGTGGAGGTGGGGGGCTCTCCCGGTACAGTCATAGAAGCCATGCTCGAAAGCTGTCCCAGCATCCTCAGCAGCACATGTGGTTACAGCTATTTTACAGAAAGAGTTGCCAAGTGGTCTCACGACCTTTGGGTTTGGCTGTGTGTGCAAGTTAAACAAGGTGTGAGAAAGTGGTATACAAGATCATCGTTACAGAGTGTCTGAGATGATTGTGTGTGCAGGCAGGTCCAGCAGAGTGTTGTCTGGTAAAAGTGCTCTATCACAGAGGTCCCCTCCCTTTCCTGCTTTCTCTCTAAAACAGGATGGTAGTGGGCTGGCTGTATGCCATAGTGGCCAGCTGGAACACTAAATTGTGAAGATTTGAGACCAGAGTTCAAATCTTGTTCTGGCATTGACTGGGTGGCAGAAGAACTCCTCCCATCTGGGCCACCTTCCTTCTCCTGGAAATGAAGCCTCTAGTGAGGCCACTTCTGGAGCATCTGGCCAGGGTGCTTGGCTGCAGAGTTCCATGCTTTGCTCACAGTAGCCTGTGGTGACGAGTTGTTGAATTAGTTTAGTTTCCAAGCTCAGGAGTCCCAGAGACACTGTGATCAAATACAGCTGGTAGAACTCATTTGCTTAGAGACCCTTTGTCTATTTGCTACTGGAAGGGTGATGAGAAAGGGCTCTCTCTCTCTCTCTCTCTCTCTCTCTCTCTCCTCTGCATTCCACATGCGCTCCCTTGGGGCCAGGGTGCGTGCCTGGGCAGAAGCAGGCTCATTTGTGGAATTTCTCCATTTTTCTCAATGCTTTCAAAATTTCAAAATAAATGAAACAGTGACTCTTAAAAAAATATCCATAGTAATTAAATCATGCTCTCTCCCAAACTTCTCGGGTCCACTAGAGAGTCTGACCCATGTAAGGCAGGCACCAGGAAAGGCTGTTTTTCATTCCAGGCAGGTGTGAAAATTGAGTCAGTTTTCCAGGCATTGCCTGGGCTTCGAGAGTGAACAGCTTTCTCCCTGAGGGGTCTTTGGGTTGGGGCTACAGTTTGTGCTGGGGATCTGTCCTGGCCAGGCCTGCTTGGCTGTGATGGAAGGTCTCTGTCATAAAGTAGGATGCTATACAACATTCTTTTAGAAAGTATTTATTTATTTTAAAAAGATTTTTTACAACTTTATGTATATGAATGTTTGCTTGCATGTATGTGTAAGTACCAAGTGTGTGCAGTTCCTATGGAGACCAGAAGAGGGCATCAGACTCCTTGGAACTGGAGTTACAGACAGTTGTGAGCCACCATGTGGGTGCTGGGAACTGAACCAGGTCCTCTGGAAGAACAGTTAGTGCTCTTAACTGTTGAGCTCTGACATTTGTCTCTTGATATTGTTTATGATATTCCTATAATTACTGTGACTGTGATGTATTTGATCAGGCCACACTGAGTTTCTGTGTTGTCTTTGGCTTCTTGGTAGGAACAAGCCATAGGTGACAAAGGATGACATAGATGACAAAGCATCTCTTTGCTCATCATTTCCTGTGTCCGCACTTTAGGCTACATCTCCTCCTCTTCTCAGTTTTCCCAGCTCAACTCAACTTTTCCTGAGTGTCTGTGACCCAAGAGGAAGTTACAAAGTCCCTGCAGAGAAGGAATTTGGACTTAGAGAAAAACCAAGAGAAGGCCAGTGGTGGTGGTGCAGGTGATCAGGTGTTGGTGTGTGTGAGTACCTTCACGATCTGGCGTTCTGTTGAAAGGGAACTGTGTTTCCAACTTTCTCTCCCAGTCCTCAAGGCCAGAACAAATCTGCTTTAATGGTGGACACGGACATTTCATCTCACTTTTGAACATCAGTTGACCTGAACGCAAGACTGGGCGTGATGGTGAATAACCTTACATCTGAATTGGTTGCTTATCTGTTGTTATAAGGACATAAGGGTTAAATTTAGTTTATGGTTCCAGAGGGTTTGAGTCCATAACAGTGGGGAAGGCATGGATGGCAGTAGGAACCCTAGCTGCTCACATTTTCATCCACACACAAGAAAGTGAGGCCAGGCTATAAACCCTCAGAGCGCACCCCCAGTGACACTTCATTTAGCCAGGCTCCTCCTCCTCAAGGTTCCATAACCTTCCCAAAGAGCACCACCGTCCAGGGACCAAGTGCTCAGATATGTGAGCCTATGGGGGGATATTTTTGTATTCAAGCCACAACAGTTTCTAAGGCAGAGTTGGGGTCCTAGGACTTGTGTTCTTGTCTCAAAGCCTTCTGCTCCCAGCTGAACCACTCCTCTCTACTCATGCTGGTTCCATCTTGTGGAAGTGGCTGCTGGCTTTTTCTCTCCTTTACTATGGAAATAGTAAAATTATGAACTTTGATTTCTCAGGCATTGTGGGTAGACTTTAAGGAGGAAGATGACCTACAAAGTATGGTGTGGGTACCATTCCCTAAAGGTCACTGTAGTGCCATCTCTTGTCACCAAAGCAAGATGGCATCCTGCTGTGGATTCTCCATCCATGGTTGGAACAGTGGGCTCCAGAGCAATGCTGGGATGAACAAGATGAGTTCAGGTGTTTCGGCAGAGGATGGTGAAAACCTTCACTGAGCAACAGATGGAGAGTCCAGTGTGACCTGTGGTTCTCAGCAGCTGCAGGTAGCTGATCCCTCACATCTTTTTCTCTCCAGCAGGCAGGGCTTTCTGTGTCCTCTGTCTATGGGTGTAGCCCTGTCCTCAGCACATGGTCTAACAGAAAGCAGAAGTTTTTGAAGGATGCCTTGAGCACACGAGTTTTGAGCAATGGTCTGTCTTGCAGGAGGTAGCGCTCTATAAATGCTTGTTGGTTTGATTGACAAAGCCAGCCAAACAAAAGAAACATCATTTCCTTCCCTTTCAGAAGATCCCCTGTCTAGATGGCCAAGACTCGGACATACATTCCTCAAGGTTTAATGGAGTAGGCTGTGTTAGACTGTCATGGTCTTCCTAGCTGAGCTGAAAAATGTCTTTGGAACCAGATGCAGGGGAGGTGATGGGCCAGCTCCAAGACTTCCCAAGGAGCTGGAGTTCAAGTTGGCTCTAAATCCCATTTGTCAGCCTCAGCACAGACTGGAGGCTTCCAGCTGCCAAGGACTTTGTTTTACTGTCTCTGCAGTTGGCTTCTCTCTGGGCTGGAGCAACCAGGGTAGAAGCTATCAGGCCTTGGATGCTGGACTGGGGTAATAATAGCAGCTCCATAATTCTCACCCAAGCTCAAGCTAGAAAGAGGGACTGCTGGAAGTGGCTGAGGAAACAGGAGCCCCAGAAGCAGCAGCAGGCACAGCGGCAGGAGGAAAGACAGCTGGAGGAAGAGGGAGGGGGAGGGGAGGGGAAGGGAGAGAGAGGAGGGGAGGAGAGAAGGAAGAAGGGGGAAAGGAGGAGGAGGGAGAAGAAGAACAGGAGGAGGATGGGGAAGCGGAGGAGAAGTGAAGGAGGAGGGCAGGGGGAGGAGGGAGGAGAGAGGGGAGGAGGACTGGAGTGGGGATGGGGGAGGAGGAGGAGGTGCTGGTACTGGCTGTTCTCTTTCACTTCCTCCCAGACCTGGCCTTGGATGTGGCTCATGGAGCTTCCTGCAAGCCAGCCTCAGTTCAGTTTTTTCCAAGGCTTGTCACAGAAAGGAGGGCTGAGATGTTATTCTAAAGTCCTGGGGACTCAGCATAGGACTCTCAGGTAGGAAATTCTGCTACTTGTACAGCCTGCATGGTGGTCAAGGGCTTATTTTGGAAGTGTCTGAATGTCTCCCAGACCTCTGGAAAGAGAGGACGCCAGACTGATAAATTACTTCAGGACTCACCCTCCGGGCTGTCAACCCCTCATATGTGTGTGACCAGGAACTTTTGTTCCAGCCCTGCTCTGAGACTTCTCTGGCTTCTGGTCTTGGAGTGGGCAAGCCTGTTATGCTGCATAGCTTCTCTGTGATAGCAAAGTGGGAAAGTCATAGCACACCCGCCCACCCCTGCCACAAACACATGCACACCACATACAAACTGCTTCTTACTTAGGAAAATAAGTAGGTGAAAATTGGTCTTGTCAAGAGCTCCCTTGTGGCACTTGGGAGATGGAGACAAGAAAACTAAGAACCCAGAAGATTCTCTAACTAGTGTCTGGTGCCTGCGGCTGTCCAAAGATAGACAGACTTAAGTCCACACAGGGCAAGTTAGAAGGCAGATCATGTTAATATTCTTTGTGTAACTGCATGCTCTTTACCCTCCAAGCCTTGTTTCGGGCTGAACAGCTGACATCTGTTTGTGTTCCAACCTTCCCTGAAAACACCTTAGTACGTGAAGTTTATAAACAGTTTTTTAAGTAGGCTCCAGGGCAAGTTCATGGGCTAAAACAATGGCCTCGCAAACAAGAGGACTGGAATTTGGATCCTCAGAACTCACATCAATGCCAGTGGTGTGAGTATGTGTGTGTGTGTGTGTGTGTGTGTGTGTGTGTGTGTGTGTGTCCTCTCGTGTAATTCCAGCTTTAGAAAAAAGAGACAAAACATTCCCAGGGAAAGCTGGCTGTCAAGACTAGCTTTCCCCATAAGCTCTGAGATTGGTTGAGAGGTGCAGTCTTCTTGATTGAAGAAGATTCTTGGTCTCAACCTTGGGCCTTTACTTGAATGTGCACATATACAAGGGTCCATATACATGTGCCCTCCAGGAGCAAATACATATGCCATACACAAATATACATGGGGGGAAAGGGGAAAAGAAGAAAGAATAAAGCAAACACTAGGCTTCTAGCTTCAAAACATGGAGGAAGCACCGCATCTTCTTAAGGATCCACAATACCGGTTAACCTGTGAGAAAAAAGCTCCAAGAAACAGCACCTTGAGGAGTCTCCTTAATTTAGTGCCTCTCACATGCATGCTTCTCCACCTAACATCTTTCTATGACCCTCAGTACCGAGTCTCCCAGATGACCCATTAGAAATGGGTCCTGAAGAAATATCAACACCAGTTGGACTTGCTTGGCACCTTCAGTTATGGACCCTACGTGGTTTCATTCATGTCTGCTGAGTCTCCCGACTGATGTCCATCAGCCAAGTGGAGGGACTAGGAATATTTTATTTGTCTCTCTCAGCAGAACCGAGGCATTGGATGACTAAGCCTCCAAGCCACATTGTTTTTTAGTAGAGGAGTGTTCCTGCCATGCTATCAGACAGAAGGGCCAGACCATAGAGAAAGCCAAATTGAACAGTGGTTTGGCTTGAGGACCCCACCTCTCCTTTGTCACCTCCCTGGCCTCACTCTCTGGTGCCTTTAGCTATTTACCTGACTAAATCAGCACTGGCTCAGATTTTGGGCTTTGTTTTCTTTCTTACATCACGTGTTGTGTACGTCTGGTTAGTTTTTTTGTCATCTTGACACAGTTTGGGTCATCTGGGAAGAGAACCCTCAATGGAGAAAACTCCTTTATCTCATTGGCCAATAGGCAGTCTGTAGGGCATTTTCTGGAGTGATGATTATCATGGGAGGTGGTGCCATCCCTGGGCAGGTTGGGCAAGCCATGAGGAGCAAGCCAGTAAGCAGCACTTCTCTACGGCCTCTGCTTTTGGTTCCTGTCTCAAGGTTCCTGCCTTGAGTTCCTGCCCTGACTTCCTTTGAAGATGGCCTGTGATGGTTGAGGTATATACTTAGGAGATTCTTTCCTTCCCAAATGGTTTTGTTAATGGTGTTTTATCACAGCAACAGAAATCTAACTAAGACACTGGCTTTGTATGTGGATGCCAGGAATAGACTCAGGTTCTCATGCTTGTAACACAAGTGCTTCAGCAACTGAGCTCTCACCACAGTCTTGTGAATACTTCTTGAAAGTTTATCATGCAGTCACACATGTCCACGTACTGCCAATTTGTTTTGCTCATGTTGTTGAAGCCCATTTTCTTCTCTTCTCTTGTTTCCCTCTCTGCCCGAGTTTGTTCCTTGCATTTGTTGTAGCCTTGGTCCCCTGGCCTAGATTTTGTGAATCCTTGAACATGTTTGCCCAGCCTGTGTGTTTCTGGGATATGAGTTAGCTGGAGCTAGGGCTTGAAGAAAGGTAGCAATGTGTTTTTCCCCAGGGGCCCCACAATGTCTGGGCATCTCTCTTTCCATGATCCATGGCTATTGCTCCTTGATGCCCAGACTGACCAGTTCACTTGTGCCATTTTTAAGATCTCCAGACTTTGTCCCCAGGCTTCACATCTGGTATTTCTTTTTTTGCCCAGTGCTCTGGAGTGAACTGGCTATTTTGTTCCCCCATTTGCGAGGCTCCATTCGCTTGACCCCTTGGAATTTTTCTTGACTTTTGGTTAAGATTGGGGGAATGGAGAATCTTGTTTGACAGCCTCACTTTCTGTCTGGCTGATACACCCACCTCAGGGCTCTTCTTTAAAGATCTGGTCAAAGTAGGAGCTGGAGAAATGGTTCAAAGGCAAAGAGCTCATTATTGCCTATAACTCCAGCTCCATGGGATTTGACACTCTCTTATTGCCTCCTGGGCTACCCCCCCACATGACATTATTTCTCATTAACATATACACACATATGTAAATAAAATAAAACATAAAAAATATGGTCACCCTTCATGAGGGTGGGTAACTAAGGAGACTTCTCTGAGTGCTAGCAAAGTTACTAGGATAGCTTGGAAGGATCATAAAGATTGTTTCATTATGGTATAATGTGCATCTTCACAGTTGTCATAGAAACTGCCATGGGTTCACATTCCCTTTATCTCCTGGACACAGGAAACCTTGTCAACCTAGTGAGCTTCTTTTAAGTCACTTGGGTCCATCTGGCTCAGTTCTGTTCACCAGAACATGATGTCACTCAGACCTGGCCCCTCTTCTCACAGCCTGTGTGTGTGGAAAGGATCAAGTAGAGAATCTGAGTAGAGACAGTATGGCAGAGACATGAGATGAGAGACTCTGGGATGCAGGATGATCCTGAGGAAATCTGCTCACTGCCTGGGAACATTTCCATTGGGTTTTGTGGAAGGGATTTTGGAGACAGCATGTTATAACAATGAGTGCTACTTTCCCTGTCTTTTCTAGAGGTGATATAAGGTAACTCATTGTGGTGGTTTGAATATCTTGGTCCAGGGAGTGGCCCTCTTAGGAGATGTGGCCTTGTTGGAGTAGGTGTGTGCTTTGGGGGAAGTGTGTCACTGTGGGGGTGGACTTTGAGATCCTCCCCTCCTAGCCACGTGGGAACCAGTCTTCTAGCAGTCTTCAGATCAAGATGTAGAACTCTCAGCTCCTCCTGTATGAAGCCTGCCTGAATACTGCCATGCTCTCACCTTGATAATGGACTGAACCTCTGAACCTGTCTTCTGAAATAAGGACTGTAAACCAGTCCTTATAAGAGTTGTCTTGGTCATGGTGTCTCTATAAAGCAATGGAAACCCTAACTAAGACACTCATAAGGAAAATAGAAGAAAGGAAAGTGGACGTTTTGGGGTTCTCCAAGGAAGAATAATTGGGGCCTGAGCTTGTAAGCAATTCCCCTTTCCTCAAGATGTCATTGTTCCTACTTCAAAAGAATTGCTTAACCATGGCTATGTAAGTTCCTCACTGTGTGGGTCACTGCCTTGGGGAAGCAGAGCTAAGTCATCAACTGGATCAGTTCACAGAACTGAAGCTGAAGGCATCCTCATTGAAGAGATAGTGCCATAAACCCTGTGGACTAGAGTAGTGGATAGAAATTGGAAGCTGAATCACTAATGGGCAAGGTCTGGCCTGATGGGTGGGAGGTTCTTGTACTAATAATCATGACGAAGAAAAGGATAGCCATAGGATCTCAGAGGGAGGATGGAGACATGGTCATAGCTCTGAAACTCCAGTGTCATCATTGGCTGGCTGTGTCAGCCTATACATTCATTCAAAATGTGTCTTAGGCAGAGAACACTAAATTCCATCTCTGAGGTGAGCATTGCATGTCTGCTAGGTCAGGAGTATCTTCTTGTGTTCATGTCTTCCTTCTTTCATGTTTTAAAAGCAGAATCAGACTCCTTATCTCCTTCCCAGGAATGGGTTTTGGCTTTTAAGGGCAGATGGAAAATCTTCCCTTGGTCTTACCACTGGCTAGGCTTTTAGAGATCTGAGGGTTTAGACAGAGGTCATAAATTTAACACACAGACACACACAGACACACACACACACACATCAGTCAGAAGGCCTCTCAACAAATAGTGCTGTGACATCAGGATGTCTCCTTGCACAGAGAAACACCAGGGCATCTCTTCATGACACTGGGTTCATAAGCAAGCAAGACAAAAATGAGAGAAACTGAACATTGCCTTCCTTTTAAGTTGCCTTTTCCAAGTATTTTTTTCTATAGCAATGAGAAAAGTAATCAGGGATTGGAGAGATGTCCAGTGGTTAAGAGAACTGGCTTCGAGTTCAGTTCCCAGCAGCCCTATAGGGCTTCTCACAGCTTCAGGTTATCTGATCTATCTTCTGGTCTTTGTGAGTATCTGCATACAGGTGGCATTCTCTGTCTGTCTCTCTCTCTCTCTCTCTGTCTCTCTCTCTCTGTCTCTGTCTCTCTCTCTCTCTCTCTGTCATAAATCTTTAAAACAGAGAAAAGTAACCAATATAGCAGCATTATTCATAATGAGTAAAAAAGTGGAAATACCCAGATGTCCATCAGCTGATCAATGGACACACAACACACGTCTCCACATGATGAAGCGTTATTTGGCTGTGCTAGGAACAAAGTATTGATACATACTGCTACCACATGGATGGAGCTTCACTTTCCAGATACCAATGCTTTCACATTGCATGTTTCCATTTATATGAAATGTTCAGAAAAGAAAAACCCACAGAGATGGACAATAGATTTGTGACAGTCAGGGACTGCAGAAGCAGTATTAGGAATGCTCACAAATGCTCACAGGGTCTCCTCGAGGGTGGTGAAGATATCCTGGAATTAGATAGTGATGACAGTCACCCAGCTCGGAAGGTACTAAACCCCACTGAACTGCATACTTCAAGAAGGTGAGTTATACACTCTGTGAAGTACAGACAATAAATCTCTTCTCTTAAAGATGGAGTCATTGGAGCAGGCTTCTTGACCCTCACCCCAGCTCTTCTGCACACTATCATATGATCTACCCATGCTATGCCTCCATTTCCTCAGTTAAAGGAGAGCAGGTACACCTCCCTTATATACATATACATTTACATATATTAAAGCAGTGCATGAATTAATGAGTGGCTCATTGCCAAGCTCAAAGGTTTCCAAAGAGTTGGCCATTGCTTTTACTTTTAAGACCTATGTCTTAGCGTACGATGATCCTGTTCCTCTGAACATAAATCAAGGGCCAAAGAAGACTTACAACAACTTGTCAGCAGGGAGTGCTTGGTGTGAAGTGACAGCCACAGGCAGGACCAGGGTGAGGAGACCCAAATAGCTCCCACATTCAAGGACCAACTCTTGAGCCTCATGGGGCACTTCGTACAAGCAAACATACATAAATAGTGGGTCTGGCTCAGGCCTGTTGGCTGGAGTCCACGAGAGTTATGAATCCCTCTTTGAACAATGGCAGCTGTTATGAAAATCTAGAGTGTGAGCTGGATGTTTTCTCCAGCCCAGACACTGATTCAGAGCTGCAACCTTCTAAACAGCAAGGCAAGGGATGGATGCCGCCTTCCAGCTGATTTATTGAGAGGTTTCTTGATTGGGCTCAGGTTCCTGCAACATTTGGAAAGTGATGACTATAGCTTCATTATTTCCCCCAAATGACCAAAATTATAGCTGGTAACTTGAGGCCAGTAAATTTCCCTGAAGCAGATGTAAAGCTCTTTTAAGAGATGATTCACAATGGGAGACTTGGGCTCGATGGTAGAGCGACCAATGGGCTGGTGTTGCCAAAGCTGATATGTGTTAAGTGAGAGGTGCTTCTACACCCCATGGGGTGCTGGGGAGCCCAGGCTGGGAAGGGTGAAAACCTACAGGTGATGGTGTAAATCAAGTTTGCAATCCTGGGTGGCTGCACTGTGGTGTTGTAACAAGAGACCTAGACCTGGCATCGGGACACCTGAATTTGATGCTTCCTTCTGCCAGCAGTGTGACTCAGGGAAAACTATTTTTCTTTTCTGGGATACAATCTCTTCATCCTTTAAAATAAGAAGCAGGAACATTAGGTGGTCTCCGAGGTATTCTGCACGGTTTAGATTGATTTATTTTATTACTCAAGAAGCATGTAGGGCCGGGGATATAGCTTGGTTGGTGAGTGCTTGCCTAGTATGCATAAAGCTGTGAGTTTAATCTCTGGCACTGCATAAACCAAGCATGATGACACATACACTCAGGTCAGAAGTTTTGGGCTACTGTCTAGTGCATAGTGAGCTTGAGGCCAGCCGGAGCTATGTGAGACCCTGTGTCAAAACACAAAGCAAAAGAAAAGACAAAGAGTGAAAATGAGCCATCCATCCATAGCTGAGGGACTTATGGACTTTGGATGAAGCACTCACAGAAGATGAGGAGGAGCTATACAAATTATAACTACCTCCACTTAACATCATCATCAGAAACTGGAGGGGGGAGAAAGCATGGGGGTGGATCCAGAGCACCATACCCACCCCAGGTTCTGTGACCCAAGCAAGACATTCTCTGGGTAAGAACATGGCACCATTGAAATGTTAGAAATCCTCTTTAGTTCTATTCATCTTTACAGCAGGTAAAGTGCTCTCCATTCCTGTCCTCCCTGAAGGATTGTCAGCCTCCCATCTTATTTGCCATCACCTACCCAAAGCGTGTGCACTTAGGTATTGGGTACAGTTGGATGACGACCTTGTGGGCTTTCCCACTGAGGTTGTCTTGGGACGTCTCCATTGTCTCCTATTTCTTCTACCAGAATCCCAACTCCAGGTCACCGAAGGGAATTAACACAGTAGCGGTTCCTCACAAAAGTTGCTGCACGGGTTGTGATGTGGTGGTACATGCCTTTAATCCCAGCACTTGGGGGAGGCAGAGGTAGGTGGATGTCTGTGAGTTTAAGGCCAGCCTGGTCTATGAAATGAGTTCCAGGACAGCAAGGGCTACACAGAGAAAATGCATCTAGAAAAAACCAAAACTAACTATATTGGTCAGAGTTCTCTAGAATCACAAAACTTATAGAATCTCTCTCTCTCTCTCTCTCTCTCTCTCTCTCTCTCTCTCTCTCTCT
>JADRCH010000153.1:6822007-6846968 GCA_019843965.1 Rhynchomys soricoides | reverse complement strand
TTAGGGTGTGGCTTCTGAGAAACACAGTTCAATCAAATGGATTTAGGATGTGGCTTCTGATTGTTTTATGGAGCAGAAATCATACTTGATTTTCTTATTAACTAGGTGAATTAATGAGTAATAGAAACTACAGCTTTCAGTCACCAAGTTCTCTTCAGTCCACACAGCTATTTCACATCCTAGTTGGAGTTTGGTCCAGACCCTTTGTGTCAAGCACATTAGTTCATTGTTTGCCCATCTCTATGGGAGCCAGTATTTTGTAGGTGCTCTGTAAGCTCTCTCATCCTGCAGATGGGCAAGTTAAGTCACAGGGAACAGCATCCTTACAGAGATGACTGGAAATAGAACTAGTCCTCTGTCATCCAAATGACTCTCATACAGCTCTTGACTGCAATATATGGCATGCTGCTTGATGATTCTGTAAGATGTGGGTCTTGACGGGCTTCTTGCGTAGGGAGTCAAGGTGGTAGGTTCAAATCCCGTTGTTGATGCTGACCAGTGAATAACCTCGGATAAGGGTCTTCCCTTCCTGGAGCTGACTGCTCTCATCTACATTTGGGATGTAGACTCGAAGAAACGTAATGAGATGTGATTGAGCTGGGGTTAAGACTTGACATGCAGAACAGACTTAAAAATACTAGTTAAAAGTGAAAATTTCTAGGATTTAGCTTTCTTTTCTTTTAAATGTGGATGATGAGCCTTGCCTGCTTTCTTGATGGGACCATTGAGTGCCATGAAATTGTGCACAGAAGGTGACGTTGAGAAAAGATGTTCCCATGCTTTGCAATGATGAGGACTCAGCAGTTCAAACAGCAAGGGAGATGTTTTCTTTACGAACATTACAGAGAGGACTCTGGACGTGGACTGGCTTTTGCCCCTGGCGGTTTTTGTAGCAGAAGAAACAGTTATCTCCTATTTGCAAACAAAGTCACTGAGGATTGACTAGCTTGCATCACCTCAGAGAGTAGAAATGGAGTCAGTTACTGGAGGCTCAGAGATAAAGAGCCCTTTGTCTCCCTGTCTAGGAGGTTCAGTGGGGACAGAGTCCCTGGCTCTTGAAAAGAGGTAAAAGTGGGGCATATTGAGTTAGTAGGGTAACACCAAGCTCCAGAAACACTGTGGGGACCAGATGAGAGACAAGAGAGCCTTAGCGAATTCAGGGAAGACAGCTAGTTTCATTTGGCAAGATCCAGGGATGAGTGGCCCAGGGAGACATCACCAGAAATTGTTCAGTCCAGCTAGGTGAGGTAAAGCGAAGACTTCTGGGAATCTGAGGCAGGAGGATCTGGAGTTCAAGGTCAGTCTGCACAATATACTAAATCCCTGGTTATGTGGAGCTTTAGAGTGGGGGTGGGGCTCAGATGAGGAGCCCAGCTTCTAAGGGTAAGGAGTAGAGACAAGACAGTCCACCCACACAGCCTTGGTGGGGTGGTGAAAGAGTCAGTCTCAGACTTTATTTTGAAAAGCTCTAGGAGACATCTGTACACAGCTAAGTGTGAGACCTGGGAGATGTCCCTACGGTTTAGCAAAACAGGCTGATAGTTTTACTCCAGTAATTGTTGCTTTTAATGAAATTTGGGTTGAGATAATAGTCAGGTCTGTTAGTAAGTCTGGTAGTCATTGTTGCTACTATTTATGGACCGCTTATGTATGCCAGGAACTACTGAATGCAGTAAATGACCACACAATGGGTAGCTTAAAGAAACAGACAGTTGTTTCTCACAGTTCTGGAGACCAGATGCCCGCTTCCAGGCTCCCCCCTCCATCCCAGGCCACCCCCTCCGAGGGCTTTAGTGAAGACTCTGACTTTGGCTTGTGGTTTTTGCCTCGAGGCTGTGTGAGTCGTGTCTTTGCTGTGTGAGTCTTGTCTTTGAGTGCCATGCTGGGAAGAGAGAAACATGGGGCATGTCTGTAGAAGGAGGACCACTTCTCCAGAGCCTCTGGATCTTAGAGATGAAGTTATGTCGGCTGGAGCTGCTTCACTCCACTGTGAAAGGGGAAAGGGAGCTGCAGGGGCTACAGGGACCCGGTGGTCTGGGTTGTAGGAGGTCAGAGAGGATCACCTGGGATGTGGAGGGAGGAAATCCCTTTCACGTGTGGCAACAGAAACCACTGCCCTCCCAGGGTAGAGGGCAGGGAGGAAGCAGCCCTTAGCAGCTGGCCAGCTTGGGGCAGCGAGGAGCTGCAGCTGTGCCTGAGAGCTAGCCTGCTTCCCCACCCTGCCCTTCTCCTCCGCCAGGCTATTCTGGGCAGGAGGGGATTCAAGTCCGGAGCAGAGATGGGGTGGAGCAGGAAACAGCGGTTGCTTCCATCTCCACGTTATCTAGTCATCCCTACTGTTTCTCTCCTTTTCTTTCTTGCTCTCTTCACTGATTATGCAGGAGTAGCTGGCCTGCAGGCCCCAGGACTCTACTGTGTCTGCCTCCTCAGCACGGGGATCACAGGGGGCAAGTTTTTTTTACATGGATGCTGGGGAATCCCAGCATAGCTCCTCATGCTCCCGTGGCAAGCCCTTTCCGGAATGAACGATAGCCTTAGCCTCTCTGAGTTTCTTATACTCACCTTCAGGGCTGCGTTGGCCTCCTACTGGATCATTGATCTTGACAGAGAAAGATAGAGACATCCTAATGAGAGTTCTTCTCATAAGACTGTAGAAGTTCACACCTATTGGAAGTCACTCGGCACCCGGAGGAAAAAAGAAAGTGTGATTAGGTTTATGTGTCCTTCCTGGGTCACATGTTCCTGCAGAAATGCCACATGACCTTAGCCATGATGGGCAAAGAAGTCAGAGGTCAGAAGTCAAAGGTACAAAACTCCTAGGTGCTCTCTACTCTGGTCCTTGCACTGCTGTTATGGCTAATCTGACTTTTAAATCACATACTATCTTCTTAGGGTTTCCTAGCTGTGGCTTACTGCAGGTGGGACAACGGAGAGGCAGGAGGCAGCAGGAGAAGAACCCAGGGTAACCTTGTAGCCAGGGGACTAGTGTGGGACTTCTAAGGATTTCTCCATGATCTGCGTTCCACTGTGCCACGTATGACTCCATCTAGCCTTGGAACACTCCAGTTGAGTGGAATTTTTCTGGATATCAAGGCATGGAACTCAAGGGAGTGACCTCTATATCCCAGGTCCCTGTGTGGCAAAGGTGGGGTCACCAGCTATTTTGGGCCATGTTGTAAAGCACCATCCTCCAAACAAAACAGTCTCCATTTTCATCAGGTAAGCGGTGCATGCTTGTCGGAGCTCATAATGAGGCTTGCTGACTACTGACATCTGCTCCCAGAAGAATTGGGCAGGAAGGTCACTGGTCCCTCACCTGACATTCCAGTCATTTCACTTGTATAAAATGATGCCCTAATTACGTATGGTCTAAGGCTTTCCTCAAGATACTAGAACACATAGGCTGGTGGTTAATGGAAGTGGCATCTGGCTATGATGTCAGAGAGAAGCCGTCATCCAGGCATGGTAAAGGTGTTTCAGAGCAGCTGCTTTTGGGTTACCCATGCTCCAGGAAGATACTCTTTACACTTGCTCTGTAAATAAGACCAATCAACTCATTGGTTCCCCTAAGGTGAAGTTTTCAGGAATCATGGTTTGATTTGCTATTGGAACCCAATGGGGAGGAGCTGGACATTGTCTTTATCTCTCTCCCTGGAGGCCAATTCTTACCATTCAGGGACAGAATGCTGCTTTGTGTCTGGGCTGTGGCTGTGAAGGTCAGAAAACCTCTTCCACATGCAGACCCTAGTAACCCAGGAGACCACAAAGTCTTGATGGACTTGAAGTCTTTATTGCATGATGGAGCCTGGTTGCTTCAGTGAGAAGCAAGCCCATGAGATGTGAGGCTGCTGTCACAAACGCCCTAGATTGAGACCCGCTTTACCCATCACCCTGCAGATGTATCCTTTATCTCTCATGAGCACGCTGGGGAGCAGTTCCCAGCCTTCTCACTTTACAGATGAGAAAACAGCAGGGATTTGCTGCAGTCCATGAGCAGATAGGACTGTGGGAGAAGCTGAGTTAAAGTTTGGAGGTAGCAAAGGGTGAGAGATGAGGTTCCCATTTGGCTTATTGTGCCCGAGAGGGGACCAGGTGGTGTAGTGCGTAGAAGGAAGGACCAGAGGCTGGGTGGTCGTGTTTTAGGGACATGACACCTTTTTCCATCCACTCTCAGTCTCAGCAGATTTGGGACCCTTTGAAGTTAAGGGGGAGGGGCTCCCTATGTTAGGGAGGAAGAAGAACTCATTGTCACTCTGGGACCTCCTGTACACCATCCTTGATGTGCTCCAGATTGGAGGAGAGTGGCTAAAGCCTTAAGATTTTGTGCAGAGTGAGAGACTGGAGACTGGAGCTTCCAAGTCAGCACACCCCCTTCCCACCACCCACCCAAGCACAACTTGGCTCTGAGGTCTTTTGGGGATAGGCCTCCTCACCAGCCACTTCCTTTATGGTTAAGCTGCGGACGTGATCGATGCCTCTGTTTCTTTCCTGTGTTGTGTTAAACTGTTGTTGAATAGCCCCCCTCCCTCTCTCACCCACTCCCTGTCAGTTTAGCTCCACTTCACAGGTACCCACCACTCATGATTTCCATCGAGAGTCTACATGTGAATTCGAAAGACAATTGAGAAGTGCATTGATTTTATTCTTTATTCTTGCTCTTCTTATGAAAGCCTGCCACTGTGTATTGTAAGATACATTAAAATTTTATTTTTGAGAGTGGGATAGAGGAAGAGAGGGAGAGAAGAAGAGAAAGAGGGAGAGAGGGAGGGAGGGAGGGGGAGGGAGGGAGAGAGCTAAATCTCAGTCCTCTGTAAAAACAACAAATGCCTTTAACCACTGGACCATCATCCCTCCAGCCTCCAGGCTACTAAAAAAATATTTTATTGGAAAGATGTATCATGATTTCTCTCAATCAATTTCCCATCAGTAGATGTCTAGGATGTTCCCAAGCTTTTATAAGTATTAATCATAATGCAGCAAACATCCACATACGGTTGCTTTGCCTATTTGCTCAAGTATACTTGAAGAATAAATTCCTAAAAGTGACATTGCTGGGCCACAGTGTTATTGGAGACTGGGAGAGTCACCATGGTTTTTGATTAAAGTAGCCCAAGGTGAGGGACATCTTCTCCAGAGTGCCTTCCTGAAAAATGGAGTAGGGACCAGAAGAAAGGACAAGAAAGCTCCTAGGAAAGAAGATGCGCCCTGGAGGGCCAGGCGAGTGCCAGAGAGGACAGAGGCCCTCAAGCCTTAGTCTGCTGAAGCTTTCATTGGAACCTCACCCTGCCCAGGAAGACTCCAACCCTGGGCATGTAGATTGCACGCCACCTTCTCGTGTCAAGTAAGGAAGAAGTTATTAGCGGTATGCTTCTCCCCTTTACTCCCCAGCTGAGGCATCTGGGTAAGGCCCCTCGCGCAGGACAATGCTTGGGATAGGAGGTTGCTAAGTGAATTTCTTACAATACTTTGCCTTTTAAACTTGTATGGGACCAGGAAGGAGTGGCTCATGGTATTGACTATCGTCAGTTCATCCTTTAGCTTTGTGGGCTGTGGGAAGCCAGAGCTGCTCTTCAAACTCCCTTTCAGCTGAGCCAAGCTCTTTGATGAGGAATGCTAGCCATTTGTTAAGCTGCCTTCCATAACTGCCTCCTCTTCTGATTCCTTAGCTCCTTGCCTGTACTCAGACTTCAGTAGAAGGATGGGTACAAACTTCACCTCTGTAAGGGTTTACAGGCACTTATTTCTTCTTTTCATCAGGGTATAAATGCATCTTATTCCAGCAGTCCCAATAAAAAAATGTATTTGTGCTCAAACTTTCAGATTTGTCATTATGATAGAAGCTTGTCATTCATTAATTATTTACTATAATTTTTCTGTGAGTGCCTGAGAAGAGAGATGGTCGTGTGTGTGCTGGTGTCTGCAGAGGCCAGGAGAGGATTTCGGATGCCCTGGAATTGGAGTCACAGGCGGTTGTGAGCCACCTGATGTAGGTACTGGGACTGAAGCCAGGTCCTCTGGAAGAGCATCGTGGGCTCTTAGTTGCTGATCCATGTCCAGCTTTGTAATTTACATTGTTCATGTTGTAACTGAGGCTGCATTTTCTGATGCTTTGTAGAGATGTCTGTGTTCTTTTTGATATAAGTAACTCATTCCAATGGCTTGCCTATGTCTGTATTGTATCTCTCACCTCTTCCTACTGATCTGTAAGAGCCCTTATCTACCAGAGAGACCTGCTTTTTATCAAGAGTTAAGCTACAATGGAAATAATTCCTATTTTGATATACTTAGTTAGTTTATAAAAACACTTTCCTTTGGTCTGGAGAGATGACTAGTGGTTAATAACACTTGTTGCTCTTCCAGAGAACCCAAGGTAGCTTCCCGGCACCTGTTTCCACACGACCACCTAAGTCTGGGGAGTCTGATGCCCCCTTCTGGCCTCTACAGGTACTGCATTCATTTGTGCATGGCTGAAAAGTGGAAAATGAAAAACAAAACAAACTTTCCAAAGAATGCTTTTTGATACTGCTGTTTGGGGGAGGGGGGTCTGTCATGGATAAGCATTTTGATTTTCTCACATATTAAAATCACCTCTGTTTTGATAATCTGGATACTCCTCTGGAGAGATCTCTCCCTCCCTCCCTCCCTCCCTCCCGCCTCTCCCCCTTCCCTTTCTCTTTAGCTTTCTAACCGTTTTATCTCCCCGTCTGATCGTTGTTGGGTGTTCTAATTGAATCCATGTTACTTTCAGCCAGCCCAATGACAGACATTCCAGTACATCTCCGGATATAGTTCTGTTGGGGTTTTTTCCATATAGTTAAAATGTTTGATGATATTAATTTATTCCTCAAATCCCAGGTTTTCTCTATTATTGCAAACTGACATTGTCTATAATAGGTGCAAAGTTCATATTAGATTTCAAACTCTTAGTATCAAAGAAGAACTGACTAGGGTTGTGGAGAGAGAAGACGCTGTGGGGAGAGGGGGTAAGGCCAATGGTGAGGGTCAGTGGACAAAACTAGACTACAGCACATGAGTGGAAATGTCTTAATGTCCCACTTTGTACAATTAACACACCCTAAAGATATTCAAAGCAATAAAAATAATTTTCCTGTTTTGAGACAGAATCTCATCTACCACAGGGTAGCCTTGAACTTGTTAAGTAGCTGAGGATAACCTTGAACTCCTCACCCTCTTATCTCAGCTTCCCCAAATGTTGGATAATACTGGTTTTTAAATCAATGACTTGAAATGCCACTTACCTCCATCCTGCGGACCACTTCTGGTCCTTCTCCCTGTGTACCATCTGCTAATATCTATTTATATCCCATTCTACTGCCCCAGAACAACAAGCAGCTGTGAGTGTCTGGTGGGACAAGACGATGGGACCCCCATTTCTCCCCCTTTCTGGAGTTGTCTGTTTTTTTCAATGTGAAATTTACAATCAGATAACAGTACACACACATACACACACACACACACACACACACACACACTGGCTTTTTATTGGAATTTCATTAATTTCAAACACTGATGGGGGGAAGGCTGACCCCTCTCCACCACGTGATTCAGTGACCTTGACTGTTCCCCTGCCTCTCCTTTGGTTCTAGTCCTGTTTAAGGGGATCTTCCTCCACCCCCATCTCCTTCTGAGCCAAGGTTCAGTCCTATCAACCTCATGTGGCCTTAGGATGGATGGTCACCAACACCCAGGAAAGGGGTTTTGGAGGCACAGAGAGAGAGCGTGCACCCCATCTGAATACCAAGAACTGAAAGTCAGCAATTTTGGACAAAGATAGAAGAGGCCAGTATGGAGGGCTGTGGGTTGTGGGGAGATTTGAGGGCAGGCAGGGGAAGAGAAACCATGAGGAGTGGCCAGGGAGAAGGAGAAGAAAGAGGGACCTCCAGATAGGAGCCTGGTCCTGAGCCCCTGGAGCAGGTGCACCAGGCACTGGAGAGCACAGCAGGGGGTTGGGGGTGGGCAGCAGGGGAAGACAGATTTCTCTTCCTGCGGTGATATCTCCGTTCACTGCAGCCTCTAGCCCATTCTGTGGAGAGCAATGTCCTCAGCTTCAAAATTACATTTTACTGAGATAAATAGCATGCATGAAGAAAAGCCAAAGCGCACATGTTCTCTGTTAGCACTATCATCTAAGACACCGGGCGTTCCAAGCTCCCCTTGCATCTCTGAGAGGTTGCCAATGTCTTGATTTTTTTTTTTTTTAAAAAAAATCAGAACATGATTACTATTATAATATGGAAAAAAAGATGTTAGAACATTCAAGGTCAGGGATGAAATGTACCGAAAAGGGGATTAGAACCCAGGCCAAGATGGGACACCGGGAGAATCAGAAGTGGAAACATCTTACAGACCTGCCGAGGAGGAACAAGGTGTATCCCGAAATGCCTTGTCTTCATGAGGGGCCTTAGCTACCCAACTTAGAGTAAACAGCCTGAGGCCTGCCCCACGGGGACTGTGGGTGACTAGTGCGCATGCCTCTGCCGTGGTGACCCCTTGCAGATCATTGTAGCTCCTTACTTAATGTAGCCCAAGATGGCTACCAGGAGGCAGTACACAGGGCCTTGGCTAAGCAGGAAACCCAGCTAGTCTGCAGATTCTAAGACACTGTGAAGGTCTCCGTAATTCTCTGGGGCCTTCTGGTTTCTCTCAGGGGTCTCTTCCTGCATTCATTCCTTCTCTTGCTCAAGGCCCAAGAGAACCTCTCTTGCACTGTGGAGCATTTTGGTCTTAACTCTGACTTTTGTATCGTAGCCCTGTGCCAAGGGAAGAAAGCCACCTTTTTCTCTGTGGCAATTAAATGTGATGGTGAACATAGCATTATATACATATATGATATACATGTATACTTACATACATACACACATACATATATATGTAGGACATACATATGCATATGTTTACACATGCACACACACACACACTCACACACACAGCCTTTCTTCCTGGAAAGGTTGGAGAGATGCAACAGTGTTCAGGAAGGTCCTCGCATTTAGGGGAAGGGCACTGAGGGAGGAAAGAGGAGGCACTCCCAGATGCACTGAGGTGTTCTGGTGCCAGGGTGCAGGGTGATAGTCCATGGTCCTGGGAGCCAGGGCTTTGGGATGGTGGGAGGAGGAGGCGCTGCCTGGTCTTGGCAGCGTCCACTTCAGGCAGGGAGGGCGGAGTCCTTGGATGTATTTGCAGTCAGGCAAGTGGTGACCACATGCTACTTGCTGAGCAGCTGCTGAGCTGCAGTCCCCTAATTAGAGAGGGCAAGTCCTGTTTGAAGCCTCAAACCGAGGCTCAGGTTCTAATCAGCATTTGAATTCCAGCACATCTGGTAAAACAAAAACAGCTGTGAGAATGGCAGATGCAGGGGACAGGAGAGTCTGTCCTTGCCTATCTGTGTCCAGCAGATACTGAGCCCTTCACGGTGAGTTTTCTTTGTCCCCTTTCTCTTTCAGTTTTCCAAGGGACATGGTGCCTCTAAGCAGGCATGCACTCTGACCCCCAAAAGACACCCTCCAGGCCACTGACAGTAACTTTGCTTTGTGCCATGTCTGTCATTTCCGATGGGCTTGATGATGGGAACTGTTCCATAGACTCCAGGCATGGGCTGACAGTAGGTCTGTCTTCAAGCCCTTGGGCTGTGTTCAAGTCACAAACAAAACCAGAGAACACGACTCACTGCACTAGGGTACCACTTTTCAGCTAGTGATGGGTTTGGCCTCTGTCCTCCATGCTTTGTGGGTCAGCAGAGAAGTGTCTACTTACGCAGGATGTAATTTTAAGAGCTCCAACATGACCAGCTATCCTTTGGCCTGGAATATAAATCTCCATGGAGGAATCACGTTAAGATGAAGAAGGCTCCTGTCAAAGCAAACAGCTGGCCAGACAGGGACAACCTACTTTACACTGCACATTATTGATGTGTAAGGCAGAGAACAAGCTTCCACAGTTTCTTCCTGTTTCAGTGAGGTGGGACCTGGTGGACAGGTGGTGCCCCTGCCCTGGTCAGTGTTTGTCTGAGACCCCGAGGAGCTGCCCGGTCTTCTGGTATCTCCTCATTGTTCTTCTGAAATCTGGAGAAACCTGCTTTGACAAGGTCATGGAGAAGTTCATAATAAATTGTTCCCTTGTTCAAATCACATCTCAAAGAGAGCCACCCAACTGCCATCTTTAACGCTGTCACCAGCCACCACTTATAACTTCTGGCTTCTTTGCCCTATTTATGTTTAATGTGCATTCACTTAGCATATAATATGTTTTTGCCTCATTATCATTTTCTGTTTCCTGTTAGATAGTGAGCCCAGGAAGGCATGGAAGCCAGGCAGGTTTTTACTCTGGCATTG
This sequence comes from Rhynchomys soricoides, assembly GCA_019843965.1. NCBI lineage: Eukaryota > Metazoa > Chordata > Mammalia > Rodentia > Muridae > Rhynchomys > Rhynchomys soricoides. The sequence goes on along the minus strand of JADRCH010000153.1, from coordinate 6,836,619 downwards.
TGTAGGTATATGGTACGGGGCATGTAGCACTAGGCACCTTTTATGTGGAGGCAGTGGAGGAAAATATCACCAGCTTTGATTCATGGGGATGCTCAGGGTATGAAGCAGCAGGTTCTTGGAGAAATTGTGAATTAGCAAGGCTCACTTCCACTGACTTGACTAAGATGGTTCTCGGCTAGCTGAGTGTGGATTTAAAGTGTGCACAGTGTTTAGGGAAACAACCTCTCATGAAACCACCAGACAGTTCTTTCCTTGTACATGCACTATGTTCTATAGGGCATGGACTTCCTGCCACCATTTTCCCCAATCCCAGCACCAGAAACAAAGCCTGGCAATGTGTTGGATACACTCCAAGATGGAAGACTCATTGCTCACCATTTTCTCATGCTCCCAATTGATAAAGGAAATCAGTGACACAGGTCTAAGGGAGACCAGAGAAGCCGTGGCTTTCTTTGACTCTTAAAAAGTAGGCTACTCTCAAACAATGGTGGTTTCTGAAGTTTGCCCAGTGGATAAAAGGGAAGTATTTCTAGCAAGAACTAAAATATTCTGGGCTTTTTTTTTCAACGTGTCTTATGGACAGCACTCTGGGCTAGGTCCAGAGGGGGAGACCAGGAGGAACATAGATTGGGGAAGCACATGCACTGCTTAACTGGGGACAGTTATGGCTTGCACCTGGTGGCCTGGTCTAATGTGTGAGAGTTCCTCTTTTTTTGTTGTTTGTTTTAGTTTGTTTTGAGAGTGTCTTATTACTTAGCTGGGGCTGGTCTTGAACTTGAGGCTTCTGCGTTAGCCCTCTGAGTACTGAGATTACAGGTATGCAGCACCTTGGTTGGTTTGTTTCTCTTTCGATCTCAGGAGCACCAAGACTGGCTGGAGAAACAATGTACTTGACCCTTAGCATGGAATTCTATTGGAGAGCTCACAGGCTGGTAGGAACAGAGTAACAGCTCCTGTCTTGGAGAACGTGTTAAGGGTTTCCAAGGAGTGAGGTAACATCCTTTCCCCTCTGCCACTCAGGTTCTGGTGGGCTAAGTGAGTGCTCTCAGCAGGCCATCCACATGGCACCAATGTGAGCCATCAAATGTATACATGCTAGGGAGGTGGTACCTTCTGGAGTCACCCTGAAGGTACACCATATGAAGGGTGATTCTTGGAATTGTACCCAAAGTACCCATGGGTGTTGGGTTTGTAAAAGTTGAGAAGTCAGTGTCTTATTTTGATTGGTCGTTTAAGATCATGGGCCTGCCCTGTTCCTCATTAAGTCCCCTGGTTCTAGGTTTTCAAGGAAGCCCTCCAATACACGTGAGTTGATCTGAGCTGTTTGAACCATCAACTATTAACATGAGCCCTTCAGAGACCTTTAGTGAAAGTAGTCTGGCCTGATGGGCCTCAGCCATGACTGGAGAGGCAGCAAGAGGATATGTGTGCACCTCAGCCCCTTGGTGGTTGACATAAACATGTCTGTGGGGAAGAAGGGCTGTGGATGTGTGAAAGGTTCTTGCTCATGGGCTGAGGTGGGAGCCTCTTACCTCTATTCTAGACTTGAAGACTCTTCGGTGACAAGGAGGACAGAACCTCTTAAAGTTAGCTCTGTTGGGTGACCTCACTGCCTCTTACATGGATGACTTGTTTTCTGAGTTCCCTACAGATGCCAACTTCAGGGATGGAAAATAAATCCGTCTCTGGTCTTCTGCTAGAGGCAGGATACAAGGCTGAGTTGCTGACGACGCGGTGAGGTCTCTTTTTTGGGAGAAGTGGAAGCTGAGAGAAGAAAGGGGACATGGTGTGGTTTTACTGCTCCTTCCAAGGTCCTTGCTACAGGCTACTGTCGCTTGATTAAAAGGACACCATCTCAGGCCTCTCTTGAAGGACCAAAGAGATATCAGTGACTGGAAGGCTTCAGACTGGGCCTTGCACTAGGCCTCCTGAGAGCTGGGAAACTGGGACTGGCATGTGTCACTTACAAATTGCAAAAAAGAAGTGTGTACCTGGGGGAAGAGATGATAAAAAGGAAGGAAAGGAGACAGAAATGAAGGTATTTGCTTGCAGAAAAAGGTCTTCTATGACTAATGACTTCCATCTGTATCTTTATGGCCCAAACCGTATCATATGCTTTCTTCTGACACACACACACACAGAGAGAGAGAGAGAGAGAGAGAGAGAGAGAGAGAGAGAGGGAGAACATAATTTTTAGAAGGATATCAAATAAACCCATGATTTATTGGGGGAACATAAAGAGAACAGGAAAGATAGATCAGACACAGGGCAGACAATGAGCAGTGTGTTCCATAGGCTGAGACTATGTCTTGTTCACTCTGAATTGCCACATCAAACAATATAAAAATGTGTCCCTAAATCCTCAGGCTTCTGCTCAAGATGGGCCAAAGTTTTCACAGGCCAGGGTGGAGCAGAGACAGGCAGAGGAGACCCAGTCTTACACTGCATGCTTGGTTTCCACTGATGGAGAGGAGTGAGCATCTCCCTAGCCCCTGCAACTTCTGTATTAATGAGCATGAGCATCAGGGATGGTGACCCTGGTTCTGCGTCTGGGCTGTGTGGGACCCATGTCCTTAGGTCGGATACACCCTGGTATGGCCACAGTGCATCCCAGAATTTCCAAGGAAATCTTAATTTCAAACAGCATGCTGGGTTGGGAGACCACGTGTCAGACTAGTGCCAGACAAATGTGCCCTGATTTCTGTTTCGGAAACTATGGTCAGCAAAATGGAAAGAGTGTAATTGGAAAGGACAGTAACTGGAGCCCAAGCTTGGGTAGGAGGAGGAAGCCACAGGGAACCTCATTTCAATTTGAGTAAGTAGCAGTAGCTACTGAAGTCTCCAGAGCAGAAGAGCTGCCAAGGGCTTGCCATAACTCCGGTCTTTTCATAAACATCCCGGCAATGAAGCTAGGTTCAGGTTTGAGCCTCTGCCGCCCAAAACCTATCAGTAACCTTGAACAAGTGGCTTCACTCTATCTCTGTAATTTGTGAATATGGAGCATAGAAAAACAAAGGTACTGATGCATCCATGGGTTGTTTTTAAAATTAGGTAAGCAAGTGAGTTAAAGCCAGCTAGCTCAGGCTCTGGCTCATCCTTGCAGTCTTCAGTAGTGGTCACCCTCCTCCTCCTCCTTGTCCTCTTCTTCCTCTTCCTCTTTCCCCTCCTCTTCTTCCTCTTCCTCTACCTCCTCCTCCCCCTCCTCTTCCTCCTCTTCCTTCTCCTCCTCTTCTTCCTTACCATAGAACACACTACTCATTGTCTGCTCTGTGTCCCATCTGTTTTTCTGGTTCTCTGCTTGCTCCTCAATAAATCTTGGGTTTATTTGATATCTTTCTAAAAATTGTATTTTAATTTTTTTTGTATATGGTAGAGATGATCATGTGATATGGTTTGGACCAATATGATGCAGATGAAAGTCACTGGGCTGGATCCTGCAAGACTCTACAAAAGGTGATGCTAGAGGTGACAGTGGTGGGACAAGTGGGATGCTAAAAGCCATGTGCTAAGACAGAACGAGGGGGCTGGATAGAAGAGCATTGACTGCTCCTCCAGAGGAGTGGGGTTCAGTTCCCAGCATGTGTATGGCAGCTCACCACTGCCTTAACTCCAGCTCCAAGAGTTCCGACACCTTCACACAGACACACATGCAAGGGAAACACAAATGCACACGAAATAAAAGTAAATAAATAATTATTAAAAAGACAGAATGAGAAACATTTAAGTTATCTCACATAATAGGAGCTGACAAAATAGACCTGATAAGGCAAATCTAGTCGATTGTTTTTTCCGTAAAATTTTGTTGGAGTGTAGCTGTGGCATAGACCATGTAGGCCCCAAAGCCGAAATCCAGTGATCTAGCCTTTCCAGAAAACAAAACAACCTACCAACAATAAAAATCCAACTCATTCAAGCTCCCTCAGTGAGACCCGTGTCAGCTGTGGCTTTCTTGTCCTCAGGTGTGATAGTGACTTAGGTTAAGTCCCACACAAGGTATTCAACTGAGCTTTTGGATTTCTAGCTGTTCAGACAATCACTGAAGTGCGTGTTGCCCTGGGCTTAGATGGCTTCTGATCTACCAAGAGGTTGCAAGCTTTGGCCTGAAGATTCAGGAGAGGGGATATACCATGGGAGGCCCTAGGCTGTAAGTCACAGAGACTCCCTGTCAAAGTAGAAAGAAAGTTTATGTATAAAGGGAAGTTTAAGTAGTCTGAGAAAGGGCATGAATGAGAATGGAAACAAGACAACTGGAACAGGATTCTCTGGGGTTGGGGGTAGAATGGATGACAGGATGCTTGGCTGTGGGGAAGCTTCACTGACCAGCTGATTCCATAGGAGAGAGGTTTAGTCCCCAGAAGGGAGCTGCTAAGAAAACTTAGCTCCTAGGGTTGACCAGATGGCTCAATGGGTAAAGGTGTTTGACATCAAGTTCAATGACCTGAGTTCAATCCTCAGGACCCACACGGTGGAACGACAGAACCAATTTCCCAAAGTTATCCTCTGACTTTCACGAATGTGATATGGTGTGTGTCTGCTTGCTCCTAACTTCAGCCCACAGTAAATAATAAAAGTTAAGAATAAAAGAACATTTAGTTCTTGGAATGGTAAAATGGCACTTTAAAACCATTTCCTGGGTTAACTGCTGTACTCTTCTCTACAAGGATGGCAGGATGACATGTCCCAGATGGGACACCTTCTTCAGCTTGGGCTCTTGTGAGTAGGTATATGGAACAAGACCCCATCTGTTGGTACAGAAAGTAAGAGTGGGAAGGAAACCATGACACTTTTAGTCGCTGAGATTTCAGTTGCTTATCACATATGCAAGGTGACAGAACACAACACTGAGCCCACGGTGCCTCCTGTGAGTGTGAGCATGCTGGATGAGCCTGTCCTTGGCTTGTGGGGGTACTGTCCTTGTTGTCTGAGTGTCTGCGGAAGCTCCAGGGCAGACAGAGGGGAGGCAAGAGTTTCAATTTATAAGAAATAAGAGGTTTTTTTTTTTTAATGGATTGCTTAAAAATTGGAAAGGAGACCACTCTGCTTTCTAACAGGGGCAAAAGAAGCTGTGGCCTGGGGTCCAGGAGCCTGTGAAAATGGTGGCACTGAGGAAACCTGACTCTTCCTGCTTGGTGGTGCCACAGTGGTGATGGGACTGGTTCACACACCATTTCCAGATTTTACAAACATTTCTCAGTCACAGAGAGGACACGGGGCAGTGAAGCTATAATCCTGGTGCACAAGTACCTACTCCCAGGGAAAGGAGTCATTTTTCCTGGACAGACACTTGGACCCTTCTGACACTCCAGGCTGTAGTGAGGAACCACCATCAGCGGGGAAGTGAACCTGCTGGACACCAGCCTGTCTGTGCCTGATCTCAGGTCCCAGACTCTGGAGCTGTGGGAGACTTCTGTCACTTATCAGCTAGAAAGGGAAAGAAGAAAGGAAGCAGGGATTCGAGAAAGAAAGGGCTGCAGAGCCCACAGAACTCAGCTCCATAATGCTACAGATACAGAAATCAGGGGGCCTGTCAAGATGGCTCCACAGCAAAAGACACTTGGCTCCAAGCTTGCTGTTCTCACTTCAACCCCTGGAACACACATGGAAGAAGGAAAGAACAGATACCCAGAAGGTTGCCCTATGGCTTCCACATGCATGCCAGGACATGTCACACACAACACACACATACACACACACACACACACACACACACACACACACACGTACAAAGCAAGCAAACAAAACAAAACCAAAAAAAGGATAGAGAGATGGTAGAAAAATTTCAGTTCTCCACTTACTCTGGATCTTTGGGATTTGATTTCTGAGTGGACCTACCCCTGTGCAGAAATGGCCAAACCAAATACCCTACTATATAAAGGACATGACTCTTTGACCCTCTTCCCTTAATTCACTCAAGGCCTTTGTACCCATGGTGAGCTGTCAATGAAGGTATGACATTTACTGCACCCAAAATTGTGTGCTCCCGGGAAAGGAGCCTTTAAGACACTAAGAAGGGCTAACAGCAGTAGGGGTAGTTATGGGCCTCAAAGCTGTCATTGATCTCTTAGTTTGGCTCTGTTATAACTGATCTTCCAGCCTCTCTGTTTCACTTCCCTGGATGCTCAGCATCCCAAAGGATGCTGAAGTAGGAAAGAGAGACACTGCTGGTCCAAGGCCAGCCTTGGTGGACCCTTTGGGGCAACTTCTCCCCCTTTATCATGCTGCAGAGATGTAACTTCTAAGGGTGAGGGACACCCTGGGGAAGACACATCACATAGATAGTCACCATTGGTAATTACTAGTATCAACCCCTGTCAATTGTCTATGTACCAGTCCCAGAAGGTCAACTCAACTTCACCATGACTGAGAATTGGAATTATCCAGGTCCTCAGGAGGGCATTCTCAAGTTGCCAGTTTGTCTGTTCTGTTAAGACATTTTAGTCAGTCACCTTGTGGAGAGGTGAGTGCAGATGAGGTATGTCAGCAGTCACCCTTGGTACCGTGAACATCTGTATGTGTGCTGATCCATTCTGTGACTCTATCTTGCAGGTGTGGGCTTGCTCCTGTGTACCTGCATGTGATTTAGTGTCCAGATGAAGTCTATAGGCAAGGTTGGGACTCTCACACATTGTGCCCACAGGAAGTGGTGGGTAACCCCAGCCCACTGGCTTGCTCCTGAATGGGAGTGGGAACTGAAGACCTCAAGATGGGGACAGGGCCTGCTCCTTCAGGAACAGAGGGTATTGGCAATGGTAGAGGGACCCAACCCAGCTGTTCCCTCTACTTTTGGTTCCTCTGTTCAGAAACACTGTGTTTGTGGCTTCAAATATATCCAGAAGTTTGAACCCCCAAAATAGGCAATTTGGCCAGGTTTCAAACCCACCAACAAGCCCAGCTCTAAATGTAGCTGTGATCTAGGGACTTGAGTTTCAAGTTCCCCTTTAACTTGGCAAAGGCTGACTCTCAATTTATCTGCTTTCATCTTCTTGACTTCCCTAAACATCTTCCTTCTTTCTTCAACTCCTTATCCCAGCTGTTGTCTTTCGTATGGCCATTGTTGAGGCTTCTCCAGCATGTTTGCCTGAAATTAATGTGCTAGAGACCTTTATGGTGTTGTACCTTTCCATCTTGTGTCGTGGGGTAGATGGCAGGTTTTGGTGGCCAGGGCTGTCCTCGGGTCTCTGTCCTCCCCTACTGAGATTTTCCCTTTGACCAATGTTCATGGCTCATGGTTCAGTTTCAAGGGTGGCTTAATCATATTTAGGCACTGGAGAAGGTGTGTTCCAGCTAGATTTTCAGAGCTCTGGCTAGATTTAGTTAAATATCTTGGAAGTAAACAAGCTAATAAGCTATGTAAACCCATGGAGAACAGTGGTTTGAGTTAAGGAGCTTTGTATAAAACACAAGGAAAGTTGATAGAAACTAAGTCAGGTTTTCAGTTAATAAGGGTTCTTAAAAACTTTAACCTCCCTTCTAGCCCACCACCCACAAGAGGTAGTGGGAAAGAAAGGTTAATAGGGCAGAGGGGGTGTGGACATGTTCAGAAGTAGTTCTTTGGGGGGTTGGCGATTTTAATCATTGTCAGGATATCAGCAGTTTAGATCACATGAATCAGCAGCCATAGTTCAATCCACTCACAAACACCATTCATGATCAGCAATGGCAGTTCAATGCAGTAGAAACATCAAGGCTCTGCCAATCGACCTGAGTCCAAGGAAGTGCCAAGAAGCTGCTGGAATATCATGAGAAGTTTCTCTCTACGAAGTCATGAAGATTTAGAGTTCAGTCCACATGTGCCTTTCTCCTCATGTTTCTGGAAGAAAAGAGAATGTCTATTAGCTGGGGTATCTGTAGCTGTGGACTGCAGGCCTGGTGGCTTCAACATAGACAGCAGCTTATGACATAGCTCTGGAAGTTGGAGGGAATAGGTCAAGGTGTTGGCAGAGCTGGCTGAGGCATAGAATGGATCTACACAGATGCAGAAGTTCGTGTGTGTGTGTGTGTGTGTGTGTGTGTGTGTGTGTGTAAATCCCTTTTCATTAGTACACCAATATTTCTGCATTAGGGGTTCATCTTAACTAGCTTTGTTTGTAATGACTCCATCTGTGGCTAAATAGGATGCTATGCTGGAGGCTCTGGGGGAGAGTGGTTCCGTATGCTATTTTGGAGGAGAGAATCACAGTACCATCCATAAGAAAGAGGGTAGTTTTTCTGAATTTATTCTCCAGATCAGGATTTTTCAATGGGATTCAGCATGTGACATCCACTGGCACAGAAGATAAACATCCAGGAGAATCTGAAGGCAGAGATTTCCTTCAGCTTCCATAGTTCAGCCAACAACCCATTCACCCACTGTGCATCTATCCATCCACTCATCCATCATCCACTCATCCATCCATCCATCCATCCATCCATCCACTCATCCGTCCAGCCACTCATCCATCCAGCCACTCATCCGTCCAGCCACTCATCCGTCCATCCATCCATCCATCCATCCATCCATCCATCCATCCATCCATCCACTCATCCATCCATCCATTCATCCATCCATCCACTCATCTATCCATCCATCCATCCATCCAGCCAGCCAGCCAGCCACTCATCCATCCATCCACTCATCCATCCAGCCACTCATCCATCCAGCCACTCATCCATCCAGCCACTCATCCATCCATCCATCCACTCATCCATTCATCCACTCATCCATCCATCCATCCATCCATCCATCCATCCATCCATCCATCTTCTCTCTTTTCTCCACTTCCCCTCTATCTCTCCATCTTTCTCCTCTAAGAGTTCCTGAGTGGAAGTCCCAGCTATGTCAGGGACACCACTAAAGACCTAGTCATGTATGTCCCATGAGCCACTGCAGAAGAAGTATAGGAACACCAAAGTGAGGCTCTGGGTATAAACCCTGGCCCTGCTCTTGTAAGTTTTGTGACCTGGAGAAACCTTTTTTGAACCTTGGTTCTTCATTTAAAATATAGAATAGACTAGAGACTGATACTCAAGGGATTCTTGGAAGTTATTGACATTTTTATCATTGAGTGACAGAGTGGAGCAGAGTCAATTTCTAGAACTTCAATGACAATTTCCCTCAGATAGAAATCCAAAGCATACTCACAAGGATCAGCTCATCTGAACTGTCCCCACAATGAGCCCAGACCTGTGGTTCTTCTTCTGGATTCTAATAAAAACTGTAGACTCTCCCTGGAATAACACATCTACCTGGATGTTCCTCACAGATTAGTGTCTGACTGAGGTAGATTTGTGGCTCTTTTTCAGCCCATTGGTGGAAGCCAACCTGATAAAACAGGTTCTTAAGAGAAATCAACCTGAAGAGTTCATTCACTCACCTGTCTATTCATTCAGCAGACAGATGTGCACCACGTGGGAGCAGGAGGAGTCTGGAGGAAGACAGGATGCTTTTCCTCAAGTTGGTGGGGTGGGAGGAGGGGAGGGGCTCTGGCCACAAAAGCAGCATGACTCGCTGTTATGGAGAAGTAAGGTCGTCTTTCTGGGGCAGGTCAGAGTGGGAACTATTTTTTACCGTGGGAACAAGTGGGCCCAGTGGAGGGGAGGATATTTGAGTTGTAAAATGACAGATGAAGTAAAATGTGGGCTCAAATTATATGTTGATGTTTCTAGGTAGCATCCCAAGAGTTGACACAGTCTACTGGTGTCTGCCTTAACCTGACTGTAACTAGTTAGAAGAGTCTAAAATCCTATCTTTTGTGATAGGAGAGAGAGGGAATGAAAAATTTTCCAAGGTATTTCTCCAAAGTTATTTATTATTCAACACCTTACATCAAATACAAGACACTATCTGTCTGTTTTCACCCTTGTCGTGAGGGACCCATTGGCATGTCTGACAAGTAGAGATCAATGCTGTGGACCTAGACCTAGCTTAGATCTCTGTCCCCATCCATAGGGTCTCAGATGCCCAAATAGGGCTTCCAATGGGGGGCCACATGTCCATGTGCAGTGAGTGAGGTTTCCTTCCCAACCCAGCCCCTCTGTTTTCCACCCATCCTCCCTAGGAGGTCAAGAGCAGAGAGCCCTTGGAGAGAGAATGTGGTGTTTGCAGGGCCCATTCAGCCTCAGCTTCGTGGAAAGCATATCTGTTTGGTTCTGGTTCCCAATGTTTCAAAAGGAATTTTTTTTTTCTGAAAGACTTCAGTTTCTTCGTGGTTGGGCAGAATGGCTGGTGTCTGGTAGGGTGTAGATTCCGGTTAGCCCAAGGCTGAGGTCTGTTCTGATTTGGGTTTTACAGGGAGGCTGTTTTCTGGCCTCTTATCTCAATCCACCCCAGATGGAGATGGTAGGGGGTCATGGCCTGGGGAACCCACATTGAGGAGGAGGTTAGAGCAGAATGTGAGAAGTGTGGTCCTTTCTTGGCAGAACATCAGGCAGGCTTTGGAAGATAAACAAAACTTTACTCTGCCCAGGGTAGTTTTTCCTTCTGTGAGTCAGGAGAAGCTTGATCTAGTAGGGATCCAGGACAGTGATTTCCTAGTTCAGGCTGGGCCACAAGCTTACCCTGAGTAAGTCAGTTCATCTTCCTGGAACTTGGGGGCTTTCTGTGAAAACCCTTGGCCTTTACAGTGTCCCAAGTCTTCATAGATAGATTAGGGCTAAGCTTGGAAAAAACAAATAGTGAAATAATAGTAATTACTGTTTTAGCTACTAATTGATTATCCAGGGATAGACTGAGGGGAGAGTCATTCAGGTAGAACAATTGGCTCTTCCAAACGATGGCCCTGAGACTGGGTACCATTTTGATTTCTGGGGAGGGAATACAGTAGTTTCTCTTCCTCTGGCTCCTGACCAGCTACACACACTGGCCTGCACCTGGCTTTGCCTCCCTCTCTCCTCTCTCTCTTCCTCTTTCCTTATTTATCCTTTTGAAGTTTACATGAAGATTTCATTAGAAAATGTTAATTAGAAAAAAATTCAGAAAAAAGAAAAGAAACAAGGACAATTCCCCATGAGAAAAGGTGATTTTGGTGTGCTCCTGTGTTCTCTCTCTCTCTCTCTCTCTCTCTCTCTCTTTCTCTCATAGTTGTGAGGGTTTTTTTTTGTTTGTTTTGCTTTGTTTTTGTGGTTGTGATGTGTAAAGTTAATTGTACATTTTGCTTATTTTTCTTTAGAACGATAACGCAGCATTTCTCTTCACTAATTATAAGTGGGTCTCCAATATCATCTATGCTTCCTGCAGAAATGCTGGGTGTGGTATGCTGGCTTTCTTTATGGACCCTTGAAGGTTGATTCATTTCTTTCTAATTCATTGTTTCTAACAGGCTGGACCTGGGAGACTATCCACCAAACCTAATAGAACTAAGTATAAAGTAAGAGTTTATAGACTTATACATAATGTATCTATTTAATATAATATAATAAAATTTTATGTATTTAATATACTTGTCTGCTCTTTAAGTTTTAAAAACAATTTGTGTGTGCATATGTGTATTGTTGGCATGTGCATGTGCGTGTGCATGTGTGCGCATGTGCGTGTGCATGTGTGCTCATGTGCACGTGGTGACCAGAGGTTGGAGCTGAACACCCTCCTCTACCTCTTTCCCCCTTATTTTTCATGATCCACTCTCTTTCTGAACTTGGGGCTTGAGGTTTGTCTAACCTGAGCCTCGGGAATCAGCCTCCCTAGCCCTGGCATTAGAAACAAGCACAGTGGCCCCTCGATTTAACCTGGGTTCTGGGATCCAATGCTCTCATGGTAAGCATTTACCAACAGAGCCATTCTCCCCACTCCCGCTCCTTATTTTATTTTAATTGAAAAGAGATTCAAGAACAGAGAAGAAGATTCTGGGCAGAGAAGACAACAGAAGGGGAGCAGAGGAGCCAAGGGGGGAGGCTGCCTCTGGTCAATGGCCAGTCCCTCAAGGCTCCTGAGAACTGCCTGGGCTGGGTCAGGAGCAGCAGGAAGTGAGATCTAATGCATAAAGAAGGCAGAGGCTATGGCTCACCCTCTCCTCAAGGGTCCCAGTCTTACCAGGGAGGAATGCAGCAGCCTGCAAAATACAGCTTTGAATTTTCTGAAAGAAAAGGAAAAGAAAGAAAAAAAGAAGAAAGAAAGGAAGGAAGGAAGGGAAGAAAGGAAGGAAGGAAGGAAGGTCTAATTATAGAATGTACAGGTTTCCTTTCAAGAGGCACAGCCCAGTTGCATTCTGGTAATGGAAGCAAAATGAAATTAATTTCAAAAACAGTCTGAAAGCATGGACTGTGGTTCTATCTTCCCTTCCCCCCACCCTCTTGCCCCCTCCAGCCCCACCCCCACCCTCACCCTGGCCTGAGTTGACTGGTGCGGTCTCTCTGGGACATGGTGATTAAAGGGACAGGAATGAGGAGGAGTGAATTGATTTTGGACCTGGGTGGGGAGCTGGAGAGGTTGGCATTAGCCCACTGGGCTGTGTTTGCATTGTAAATCCCCCAGGGTGGCCACCTCCTGGACATCTCTGAGGGTGGGAAGTTGGAAGGAGCTGAGTTCCTTCCCAGGGAACTTCTAAAAGCAGTTTGTTTTCTCCTTTGCAGTGGTGCGGGCTCAAGCAGCTGCCACCAGGAGACTCAGGGTCCTTTCCTGAGGACACGGAGGCGCTCCAGAGCTCAGAGAACCCTGCTGGTTGTCAAGCCCCAAATGCTTCCGGGGGAGCCAGTCGAGCTCTGAGAAGCTGTAGAAATTCTTCCCCTGGGCTATTTTCTTCACTCGGTACAGAGAATCATTTTGCAGCATGAAGGATGGCTGCATAGCAATAAATAAGCTTCAAATGGGGAAAGGCTGCCGTCTGGGAGGTAGAGCGAAGGCCACGGTGCAAAGCATTTGCTTTATCTGAATTTAAAACTCGAGACAGGGGCTGATTTCACTGTCATCCAAGACATGGATAATTAAAAACAAAGACATTTTTAAGAGGGATCTGAGGCGGCTTCCTCCTCCCCTCCCTCCCTCCCTCCCTTCCTCCCTCCCCCTCCAGATCCTTCATCTCCACCCCCCATCTCCTTTTCCCAGAAAAGGCTGGGAACACTCTTAAAAGTTAACATCATCCTAACGAGAGAAGACACGTTCTTGAAGAAAATTTGACTTATAGTTTACAGCTTTGTAAGCATTTCAGTCAAAAGATGTCCCGGGCTCAGGCACTAAGGCAAGGTTGCATAGTTTCAGTTCTAACTTGGTATTCTGTGTGAATATTTATTTATTTTTTACAACATTTGCAATTAAATGCAGATTTTATGTTGCCTCATGTAACTGGACCAAAGGCATTGGAACTTCTGGAAGCTGAGACACACAGTCTTGAACACAGAGTCCATGTGTTGGAGTCAGGAACATCATGCCCAGACATGCTAGCCTGTGGAGTACTTCCCAGGACCCTTGAGGGCTTGAGAACTGCTGTCCCCAAATTTTGGTCCCCGGAACTTGTTCTTCTGTGCCTCTGTGTTACTCATTTGTGATGGTCAAAAGTTTTCTCAACTAAAAGTTTTGGGGTAATGATTACTGTGTGCATGTGTGTGGTCCCTGTCCTTGCACATGCCAGGCAAGTGTTCAACCACTGAGCTACATCCCAGTCCTTGATGTTTTTAGATTTCAGAAATCTAGAAGGATATATGATTGCACATGCTCCTGTATTTGGTTTTTGAAAGGAGCTGCTCTCTCTGTGTACATATCTGTCTGCAGTGATGTGGGGTGTGTGTGTGTGTTCATGTGTTCATTTTGCATCTTGTTGGATCCTGGAAACAGAAGGACAGAAATATTGATAAGATGGATACCAGGCATGGGTCTAACAGAGGCTGTAGGATGTGGCAGTTACTACATCAGAGAAAGATAGTGGGTGTTCTAACAACCCTTGTGAGCTTAGGGACCCAGAAGTTTTCCAGAAAATCCCACATTGCTCTTCCTCCTGGCATGGCACACCCTGCTCAATCCTGCCTGTTACAGGAGGATTTGCACCCCTTGCACCTCCAGGTCTGTTTCAGAGGCAGTGAAGTCACCCTTGTAAGATCTGAGTCTCTGTCCCCTCTGCAGGCCAGAAGGGTAGGTGACAGAATAAGCCAGGCTGGGAGTGGGATTGGCAGAGGGACTCCTCAGTCTGGAATCTGGCTGGTCTTTGATATGGGGCTATGAGGATCTTGTTCTGCAGCATCCAAGAGGCTGTGGGGTGACAGCAGGTCACTAGTATTGGGGTCTGTGTCCTCCTGCCCACACCTGCAAGTCTCTGCTCCTGAATATACTAGAAAGCCAACACCCAAAGCCCCCTGCATTCCTCCTGGAGATTTCCCAGGCCTCCCTCAGCCCTTGCAGCTGTAGTCTGTCACTCAGGCCTAGGAAGTGTCACTCAGGAGCAAGTTTCCAGTAAAGGTAAGAGTGACATCCCATCCTGGCAGGGCACTGAGGCAGGAGGCGTTGGGTTAGGCCCCTAAGTAGAGCTCATCCATTAGCCAAGTAGTGAACCAAGACATCTTTAGCCTTCATCATCTCCATGTGCCAAGGTGTGTGTCCTCCAAAGTTGTCAGCTCGATGCATTTTGAGTTTGTCTTTGATTGCCCCAGGAGCCTCATGGGAATAGCTACAACATTTGGCATTCTCAGCACCCCCAATTCATTTCTCT
>JADRCH010000153.1:6771321-6821997 GCA_019843965.1 Rhynchomys soricoides | reverse complement strand
CAGAAGGAAGCCAGGAGTAGGATTACAGTCCAGTGGCCAGCAGAGAACCACATACATTGATGCTCAGATGGGGTCTGCTGAGTTGAAATTGTTGATCCTGAAGTTGAATGCAAGACCTTTGGACATTGAAAGTTAAGTCTATTGCCAAGTATTTTCAACCCCTCTTTCTTCACAGAAAACTATTAAAACACTACCACCCCTCAGTCCTTGCCCTGACTTCTCTCAAGCTGGGCTTTTGACGTCGATTTTCCCAGTTCAGAATTGATATAGGATCCCCAAAGATAACCAAACTGCTATTTAGACATTTTAAAGATGCAATTTGAGTTCCAGGCAGGAGAAAGGGGTGGGTAAAAGAGATTATATGATAATCATATGGCAGTGGGAAGCCTGTCAGATAAAATGTGTTTTCTCTGGTGGGCAGGCTATTTCTGGAGCTGTTCTGGGTCCCTCCGCTGAGGGATGTGTTTATCCTAATGGGAAGCAGGACCAAGTTAGGCCGCAGGGCCCTGCATGGCTTTTAACATCTTAAGACACCACAAGAGACATTTGTGGTGGTCAGAGGATGCATTTAGTGTGCTCTTGGCCCTTTCGATGTGTGCTGACTTGGCTCTGACAGGATCTGGCCAAAGGAGAGAAGTCTGAAGTGGGGGAAAGTGTATCTATCCAGATGTGCCTGAGAGAGACTTCTGGGTACAAGGAAACAGTCAGCTCACACCAACTCACACAATAAGCAGAGGTGTTTGATCTCACAGTAGCCCAGAGCCAAGGCTTCAAGTGGAGTGTGATCTAACTCTGGTTGCTTTCCCCACTCTGTCCCATCTATTCTTTTGTTCTTGTGTTGACTTTACTTAAGGTTGCAAGGTGGCTACCAGTAGCACTTCCAACAGAGGAACTGGTTCCCTTTAGTTTAAATGAACTGTTTTAAACCACCACCTTAACTAGCAGAAGCTAACTAGTTGCAAACACTAGACTCACTTTGTAGGCTCACTGATCTACCCAGGGTTCTAACACAACACAAAGAAGGAGCTTAGAGTCACTCTCCTCAGACTGGGATGCTAAGGGACCAGGCCTTGACTAGACTTTGCCAGGAGTTAGTTAATTTGTTAGTTAGTCTAGTTAGAAATGAACATTGTTAAGTGATCAACAGGTATCACAGCTGAAACTCGGAAGGGCAGATCTAGCAGAGCCTCCCAAGGCTGAGAGACTGACCCTTCTGGTTCACAGAGTTGATGGGATCCAGACATTAATAGAAAGATAAAAATATGCATGTGTACGAAACACACACATCACATTTCAGCTTTTCCTCCTGTTGAATTTACACAGTAATATGGACATATACTTTGCAAAGAATTGATGTTTCATGAATGAACCCCTAACCACCTAGACTAGCCAATCAGGGCTTTGCTTTCTTTACAGTTGAAGAGAGACACTTGCAGCTCCTTGCTACTTCTCCCCAGTAGCACTCTGACCTAAGTTGGCCTTGCTGATATTCCCTATGGAAAATATGAAGGCCGACTTCTTTGGAGCTGTGCATCACTGCTCCACTTAACACAATGGAGTATGAGCCTCCTGGACCCAAAAGATAGGGTTGAACTCTTGAACAGAAACTCATCTTAACTCAAGAGCCAGATCTATCCAGAAGTTCTGGAGAATGACCAGGGACATTGTTAAGAGTAGAGCCTAACTGTGTGCCTGAGAAAGCAGGGACTGGGATGGAGTGACCCTGGTGGAAGACAGAGAGGGGAGAGGTATTTGGAGGGGGAATGTTCTGGAAGATCGGTGGGCTTCTGTGTCCTGGGTTAGACATTCTGCTTTGGTTCCCACAGGTTGTACAAATCTCACTCTAGAGCAACTATGAGAGAGAGGTGGGAGTTCTGAGGGCCACCAGGGGAGGTAGAGGGGTCACTTCTAGGCCCGCCTTCCCTGTTTATAGAATAAAAGTCTTGCTGTTTCCCCTGGCCCAGGAGCTCCTCTACCTCCTCCTCCAGGTCTTGTCCGAAGTATGTCTTTTATTGTGTGAGAAAGATATTAAACCATGCATACACAGAAACACACACACACACACACACACACACACACTCCTATACAAAATAGTCAAACACAAACTCTCATTCTCTGACACACACTGGCACCCCCCAAAAGACTTCTTTCTAGTTCTGTTCTGCATATTCCCTCTGGTCTCTGCATGTACAGACTGTTCTTGATCTTGGGTATGAAAACAGCTGCCATTTTTTCAGCATCCCTAGATGTTAAATGCTTTGAAGCATCTCCTATTGCCTCCCACCCTATTCTCTCTTCTTTTTGGTCTTAGAATGAAACAAAAGCTTCAAAAAAAAAAAATGCATTTCAGAGAGGAGCTTGGGGTTTGTGAGGTGTAGCTTGGATGGTCCTGAAATGTTAGCTAGAAGGCTCAGGGCCTAGGAAGAATCTTCTCTGGGTTTATAGTCCATCTCTGAGGATCCTGTCTCCCAGTGGAGGTGGTGAAGCTTACAAGCTCACCTCCATTGACCACAAGATGGCAACAGAGTTTCGCCCGAGCCCATGCTTGGGGGTAGAGGTGAGTCCAGTTCTCTGAGCACTGGACTTCCTGTCCTGACCCTGAAGGTTGGAGTATCCCTGAGTGTCTTCAGAGTGATCTGGGCAGTAATTGAATGTCCCTGGGTTTGCCTTTTCTTCCAGTTTCATTAAACTCAGTTCTAACCTGTTGCTGTCTTTTATCTATGCCTTAAGCTCTACAGGAGGTGGGAGACAGAAGGACAGCATTCTACAAGCCGGATAGGTTTTTAGACCATGCCTAGATGTGCTGGCAATGTGGAATTTACCCAGTCCATCTTGGGAGAAGTTCTCAGTGACTTTTCATCCAGAAGTCTCATGGCCTGAGCTGAGCAGCTCTCTGCAGCCTCACCAACTCCCTTGATTGGTGGTCCTTCATCCTCTTTCTCATAGAAGCACACTGGCTCTTCTGGACTACCTTTGTTGGCAGCTTTGGGAAATGCAGACATTTCCAAAGAAAATTGGGCCAGAGAGTGGGACCTTCAAAACACTCATGACTGCCAGAATCCCATTTGAACAGCTTGCTCCACTGACAGGGTACTTTTTTTGGATGTCCACTCAGGAATTTATTCCTATGTGGTCATTGCTCCATCTTGGACATAGAGGATAATGCCAGGGGGAGAGAAGAGCATCTCCAAGTTGCTTTGAATGAATGGATGAAGGTTCATCAGAAAGGAGAGAATGACTTCACTGATTTTAGGAACAGTTGGAGCAGATAAAGGATTGGTGTGAACGAGCGGATAGTATGACTAAAATAAAAGCATGAATGAATGAATGATATGCATGGGAAAAGGGTTTGAATGAATGCACAGTGTGAATAAAGGAAGGATGTAAATGAATGGGTGGTGTGAACGAGAGAAGGGTTTGAATGAATGGATGGTGTGAATGAATGAATGAATGAATGAATGAGTGAATAAAGAAATGGAGGCTGGACTGAGGAGACTCTAATCCTTCACCATGTGCCTCTGACCACCCTGACTGAGTATGTGTGTGTTGTTTTGCAGACGGTCATGTAGCTTTACCAGTCCCCAGGGAGCAGCTGTGCATAGACACCCAAGAAGTCCACCCTTCAACAGCAGGAAATGGCAGTGGGGAAGTCTCAGCGTGTTCTTTGCTTGCTGCAGTCTCTGCCTTATTGCAGGGGAGCTCTTGAAAGACTGGTGTGCTTCAGTAAATAATGAATGTTGCTACTGCACATCAGAGGAATAGTCTCTGGAGGTGTCTTCATGGTCAGGAACGCACAGGAAATGTATTTTACTGATTATGTTTAAAGAATGCCGGCACAAATACAGGCACATACATACAGATAAATCTTACTATTTGACAAATCTGTCTGTGGATTGTCATACTCAGTAACATTCATTAGTGCCCGAGACCAGCATGGATGATGCTTTTGCAACCATTCTTGGACATAGGAAGAGTGGCAAAATTTTGACTCACCTAGTGGGTACATTCCCAGTTGTGGACAAATAAAGTGACATTCTGCTTTCTGCCCAGCTCTCTCCATGTAAACAAGTGTCCCTTCTGTGGTGTGTTTAATGCATGGTTGGGACATTTCTGTGCTTCTTGCTATTAGCTCCATTGTTGAAAATGGCCACAGGCACAGTGCTGAAGAACTGGTGCACCCTAAGCCAGAGGCGGCCAAGGTGCCTTACAGAGATGCATAATATATTTTTAAAATCAATTATATTTGTTCTTTGATAATTTCATATAGTTGTGTAACACATGACTACTATCAGTTCTCATCCATGTCTACTTCACTCCCCTTCCTTACAGATCTCCTTTCTACATTCTTTTCTATTTGTTTCCTTTTGTGACCCATGGAGTTTAACCAGCACTCTCTCTGTGGCCATGAGCTTGGAGTTGTCTATTGGAGACTGGGTGAGCTCAGCAGTGGGGTACAACTGAAGACAATGACCCCCTTCTGCAGTCTATCAATAGTACAGAGTTCAGTAGTGAGGAGTATGGCCCATTACTTATGACTGTTAACAGGGTTAATCCAGGGCTAGCCGACTACAGGTAACCACAACCATGAGTTCATAATTGCAATGGCCATGCCATGCCTAGAGGATGGCATTTTGCAGCCTTTCTCCCTGTCTTCTGGATTGTATACTCTTCCCAACCTCTATTCTTCGATGTTCTCTGAACCTTAGAGAGGGCAATATAAATGTCTTGTTTATTGCTGGTCCTCAATTATCACTTATTCTTGGTATCTTGGGAAGCCATGAGTCTCTGTATTTACCTCTAATCACTGTAAAACGGCTTCTTGATTAAGGTTAGAATATCTTCTGTGGTAGAATGTGGTGGTTTGAATGTACTTGGCCCAGGGAGCGGCACTATTAGAAGATGTGACCTTGTTGGAGGAAGTGTGTCACTGTGGGGGTGGGTTTTGAGACCTTTCTCCTAACCATGTGAGAGCCACTCTTCTCCTAGCAGCCTTCTGATGAAGCTGTAGAACTCTCAGCTCTGCCTGCATTGTGCGTGCCTGGATGCTGCCATGCTCCCACCTTGATGATAATGGACTAAACCTCTGAACCTGTAAGTCAGCCCCAATTAAATGTTGTCCTTCTTAGAGTTGCCTTGGTCATGGTGTCTGTTCACAGCAGCAAAACCCTAACTAAGATAGCTTCTGTCCATGAGTATAAACAGATATTTAGAAGGCAGTTTGATGCTATATCAATAGTTAATTCTCCTGCTTTGGCTATGACCTTTCCAGATGTGGGTTTAGTGGGCTTACAAATACCAGGCATAGATTCCCTCCTGTGAAGTAGGAGTTAAATCCACTGAGATGGTGGTCGGTTGCCTCCCTTAACAATCATGCCACTATTGCATAGGTGGTCATATTATGCATGTTAATTTTTGTATTTGTAAGGCTCACAGCTGCATAAGACTGTTGATGCCTTTTTCTCTACCAGTTGTCTGGAGCATATCTTTTAGTATTTGAAAGACAGTAGGGGATTTTCCTGCTCAGTTCAAACTTGCTTTCTCTGTATTTTGCAGCCAAGCTGTGTGATGTCTTCAGTAATAGGGTCTTATCCTTTAGTTCTGGTTGGCAACCAAATGAACCGACAGGAGCCTGTAGTGTTCTGGAGGGCTCTATTTTGGAGCCTTCCTGATCAACAACTCCTATGGAGGCATACTCCACACATGGCATTGGGAATTTTGTTGAGAACCCACTGCTTTGAGGAGCAGTATTATCTAGGCATGCAGTTTAACTCACTTTAGTCTCTTATATTTTTAATTGGACTACAAGATAGTAAATTTCCACAGGGCTTTTTGAACACCATTTTGGTTAACCCCCCTCCATGCTAAAACCTTTTGCCTCTTGTATTCTTTCTCTTTTTTTTAACCTATGCCCACTATCCCCATTCCCTTAAGGCATCACCCCCAATATCGTTAAGCAGAAACACACTAACGTAAGGCTATGTATTGATCAATTAACAAAAATGTGATGGCCTAAGGCTCACAGTAGCAGGCTCTTGCATTTCATAGGAAGCAGACAATGTTTTTGTTTTTGTTTTTCAATGTTACAGTTTTTACTGATTCTCTGGGTGAAGTGGAAATTTCTGGTTTCTTTGGAGACTCAGTTGTGCCGTGTGATGTTTTTCTGGAAACTGTCATATGAGAGGATGTTTTTGCTAAAACAGACGAAGGGTGTGTGATGTTTTGCTAGAGTAGAGGCTTCAGAGGACACGTGATGTTTGGAAAGGGTGTAAGTATAACCCTACAGACAGTGGACGATGCTGTGTGGACTTGGTTCTCTTTGCTGCTCTTTGCTATCCTTCACTGGGTTTTGCTGATGCTGGTCTTCCCTGAATCTGGTCTTCGCTGACAATGCTGTGGCATTGGTTCACCTTGCCTTCTTTGCTGATCATCATTTGTAGTAAATTGGTAGAGAGAAGTGCACCAAAGACCTTTTTGTGATACTCTTGTGGCTTCTTGCAGCTTCCATGTGGATTTGGGCTGATCGGCAGAGCCTTATGGTTTCTTCTGGATTGAACTGCCATTGCTGATTCATGAATGGTGTTTGTGAGTGCATTGAGCTACTGCTGTTGATTTGTGTGAACTGAACTGCTGATATCTTCACAACAAAAATTGGAATTGCCCCAAAGAACTATTTCTAAACAGGTCCACATCCTCCTTTGCCATACTAACCTTTCTTTCCACTAGTTCTGGTGGGTGGTGAGCTAGACGGGAGATTAAGGCAGTTAAGAACCCTTACTAACATAGGTTTTGAGCCAGGTGTGGTGGCGCACGCCTTTAATCCCAGCACTCGGGAGGCAGAGGCAGGCGGATTTCTGAGTTCGAGGCCAGCCTGGTCTACAGAGTGAGTTCCAGGACAGCCAGGGCTATACAGAGAAACCCTGTCTCAAAAAAACCAAAAAGAAAAAAAAAGGTTTTAAAAAATCTAAGTCCGCATCTGTGAAATTCACCCCGTGTATCCTGATCATATTTACTTCCTAGTCCTTCCATTTCTGACCCCATCCCTTTGTGAACCCTCCTCCCCAAGTGAAAATAAAAATAAGAATTAAAAATGTCCAATTAGTGTTCTCTATATACTTACTGGAGCATAGCCGAACTCTAAGTGGCCTGCTCCTTAAATAGGACTGAGTCCCACCCCACACCCTTGCCAGAAGCTGTTAATTATGGAGAACATCTTCAGCATCCCCATCACACTTTGTAAGACTTCTCTTCCGTGTCTTCCTGTCTAGGCTGTTACTTTTGGGAGTGGAGTGGGTTAGGGGTTGACACAGAAGCCTTCCGTGTCCTTCCCTCTCAACTGTGCATCTACATTTATTGATATCACAGCCTCCTTGCTCTTCACAGTCAGCAGGAACATGGATCATGGGTCTGTCTTAGTCAGGGTTTCTATTCCTGCACAAACATCATGACCAAGAAGCAAGTTGGGGAGAAAAGGGTTTTTTGAGCTTACACTTCCACACTGCTATTCATCACCAGAGGAAGTCAGGACTGGAACTCAAGCAGGTCAAGGAGCAGGAGCTGATGCAGAAACCATGGAGGGATGTAACTTACTGGCTTCCTTGCTTCTCCTGGCTTGCTCAGCTTGCTGTCTTATAGAACCCAAGACTACCAGCCCAGGGATGGTACCACTCACAAGGGGCTCTTCCCCCTTGATCACTAATTGAGAAAATGCCTTACAGCTGGATCTCATGGAGGCAATTTTTCTCAACTGAAACTCCTTTCTCTGTGATAACTCCAGACTGTGTCAAGTTGACACAAAACCAGCCAGTACAGGGTCTCGATGTGGTTTTAGACAACAGTGAAGACCAGAAACATAACCCCCTCCTGTTCCAGTAGGACCATGGTCCCAGACACGGCAGTCTGGCCTGAGATGTCATCATAGTGGCAGTACAGGGTACTCACATCAATATGTCCTTCAGTCGTAACAGGGCTCATGGACATCAACATGGCTACCACTGAGGCCTTGTCTGAGGCCTGTGGTCCTACTGTAGCAGGGGTTGGTGTTGATGTCCATGGCCTGTGTTACCACCAAAGGTTATGTGAATGTCCTTGGTCTGTGCCAAAGTCTGAGGCCATGTTAATGGCTGCAGACAATGTTTTCTGTCCCATGACTTTATAGACTATAACCACTGAAAATAACAGCAACAGATGTAAGTTTGGTATAAAGATTAAAGACTACAGCTATAGATAATGTAATGTATTATCTCTTTTAATTCAGCTTTCTTTACAATTGTTTCTCTCACAGGCAACTATTGTTAACAGTGTGGAATATACCCTTCCACATCCTTTTCTGTTAATTTGCATAGTTATTATAAATAAAATATCACAATTTGGGAGAATTAGCTATGAAAGATAAAGGTAAGCTGTGGTCTATTGCTTTGATTTCAGGTAGAAAACTTTTTCAATATCTCTTTCCTTTAGAGTTGTTTTTTTCTAGAGGCAGAGGCCCAAGATCCTGTTTTGGTGGCACTTTTTTATTTTTTTTTAGGATAAATCTCCCAAAGTACAGAGCAGAGAAGCTGGTAAGCATTTTCTGTAAAAGTCTAATCAAAGATATGGCTCTCGTCACATGTACTTAGTACTTGCTGATTAGGTACATTGGTGGCCACAGGCCATATGCATTACTGCATCACTGCATAGCAAACAGCATCGCTGTGTTCCAAAAAAAGCTTTATTTCA
Source organism: Rhynchomys soricoides (assembly GCA_019843965.1). Classification (NCBI taxonomy): domain Eukaryota; kingdom Metazoa; phylum Chordata; class Mammalia; order Rodentia; family Muridae; genus Rhynchomys; species Rhynchomys soricoides. The sequence goes on along the minus strand of JADRCH010000153.1, from coordinate 6,813,282 downwards.
TTGCAGGAATTTAGTTTTGTATATATAATCATCCACTGGTGGATAGACAAGCATGTCATTCTCAGTATTTCACCAGCAGGGACTATCACGTGTGTGTGTGTGTGTGTGTGTGTGTGTGTGTGTGTGTGCACGTGCATATGAGTAGCTCTGTGGTAGGATTCTAGAATTGGAATTGCAAGATGAGGTTAAAGGATACAGACACTTAAGGTTGATATATGCCTTAGAAGGCAAATGGATGACCAGGGTTTCTGGGAAAGGTCAGGACTTTTAAATCTAGACTTAACTTTCCATAAGTAAGTGACTTATTTTTCTTACTAGACTGTGAGAAATCTACCAGTGTCTTCTCTCTCCTAGACAAGGGCTCTAGCATGTGTAAGTCTGATAAATAAAACCCTCTTTAAGCCCCTTGGCTGTACTGATGCACCATTGTCTTTATCACCAGATTAGAAGAGAAGATCCAACAGCATACAGACTTAGAGAGACTGAGGAAGCAAACTGGAATCAGGGATGGCTGAGGTAAAGTAGGATCGAGGGGAGCCACTGGTGAGCATGACCTTTGTAGAGATCCTAGCTGCCTTATTCTTGGGGCTGGGCAATTCAGAGGAGATTGCTCTAAGGTCATATAGAAACTGGCATGCCCACTGGATGTTCCCCTCAGGGCCACAGTAAGCATAGGGAGATTGAGCTGAGAACAGGGGACCAAGAGAAAGGCAAGGAATTTAGCCTAGTGTCTAGCTGGTAAGGGCTGCTCATGGAGAGTCTGTTTCATGAGTGAAGCTGAGATGATGAGGGAGCTTGGGGGTCAGGATGAGCAGATCAGGATCAAAGACACGGCTCAAGAGAGGGTATGCGTCATGTGTAGCAGAAACTCAGCTAGTTGGCAGGGACCATGGATGGTGCCAGAGAAACCGGCCTGAGTTAGGACAAGGGATTATTTCAATGCTAGGTATGACAGCCGAGCCTGAGGGCTTTCTTCTAATTCTGTGTGATAGGAAAGCAGTAAACACTGAAGCAAGAGGGGAAAGGGTGCCTGGTATGTGCAGACATACTCACATAAATGTGCAGAACACTGGGGACCTAGGAGTGCGTTTGTCATAGTCCCTGTCATCTGGACTCCTGTTGGACTAGCAGTAAAGGCGGGTGGACCCAGAGGTTTACTCCACTGCTGAAGAGGTTCTCAGAGACTTTCGGCTGAAATAAACCATTCCTCCTCCACTAGTTGCCTTTGTCACCTATTTTGCCACAGCAGTGAAAAGACTAACCAGGACGCAGACCCTTCTGTCCAGCCTTCAATGTCGTGAGTATTTAGGGAGTTGCCCCCAGGAACCCGGGCAGATGCCTTCTGAACACATGGTCGTTGGTCCCCGACATCTCCATGTCTAGCCTGGCTTTCCGATTGCACAGGCCTGTTTCTACTGCCTGCACATTTGCTAAAACAACCCCTCCACACACTCCTTAAAAGAAATTCAACACTAAAATAATTTTCACAGCCTGTCCTGGCAGCTGCCAAGAATATATATTCCCAATTTTCAGTGCTAGCTCAAACGTGTGTTTGTAATGACCCAGCGTCTAAGCACTAAGTTGGAGGGGCTACATGTCAGGTACATACTGTCCCTAGAAGGACTGAGTGTCCAGCTGCCCGGGGTGGGGTGTGAGGAGTCACAGGAGTGTAAAAGGCAGCCATGAGCTTGAGACCGAAGAGGTCTTAATGTCCACTTTGAGCTGCAACCCAGGGATAAGAGAAATACAAATCCAGAGAAATCCTAGTTGGCATGTTCTTACCCCAGATGGAGTTGGAATAGAACAAACTCCTAAAAGGCTCCAAAGATAACACACGATAGGTGTTTGTTGCCAGCAAATTCAAGGTATGTTGGCTCACGCAGCAGAAGAGAAATGAATTCGTCCTGTTTGGGGGGGGGGGGGGGGACAAGAAGACGGACGGCTGTTGAGCAAGAGAGCAGGGTGCTCCCTGCCAACTGTGAGTTGCCAGTTCTGTGAAGCATGGCTGCCCTGAGCCAGGAGGAAGGGGCCCAGACAGCCAGGCGACAGGCATTTGGTGATGTAGGGCTCATGGCGGGTCAGTCTGCCTGGACTCTACCATGCCTTCAGCCACTCTGTCCGCCTTTCCACACCAGCTAGTCAAGCTCTGTCCCCAGTTCCAGTCATAGCCTCGCCTTCACACTCGCCCCTCACCTGAGTGGGCAATGTTCATAGGGGGATAGACACACACCAGGTGACTCAGCTCCCCCTCCACTTGCTCACTCTCTGATCTCTGGCAGTCACCAAGAAGTCCATCTCTGCATACACTCCCTATGCATTTGATGTCCTCCGTTTCCCCAGAAGTAAACCCCATGCTTTGAGGAGACAAAACATATCTCTAGAATCACCTGCCATATCCAGTAGATGATGAGCATTTGCAGAAGCAGGATTCAGATGGGATGAATCAGGTGTCAATCATTCTGTAAGGGGAAGAAACACCTGCGGCTGTTTTCTGGGCATTGGATGGCTGGAGCCAGAGCCACCCAAGGGCAGAGGCACCCAGGTGCTTCCCAGGGTTGGGGGCATCCTAAAAACACCCGAATCCTCCACCTGATTATCAGCTGAAACTCCCAAACTATAAGCCCAAATAACCCTGATTTATATCAGGTGTTTGTTATAGCAGTGAAAACCTGCCTAATACAAAGGCCATCTTGACTAGTATTCCGATTCTTTTTTTCTAATTAAAATATAATTGCATCCCTCCTCCTGTCCCTTTCCTCCCCCTCCCACACTCCCCTCTCCTCTCAAATTCATGGTCTCTTATTCTTTGACTTATGACAGAAGCTACTCATCACATAGGGGAAGGGAAAAGACAGACCCGTGTGGTTCCCCTTTAGGGACACACCCAATGACCTAAAACCTTCCATGATATCCCTGCCTCTTCAAGGTCCCACCAAGTCCCAATAATAGTGTGGGCCGGGGAACAAAGCATCTAATGTCTTTGAGGAATGCCAAGATCCATATCTGGTACCTTGATTGCTCTGCTGTGCTGTGCTAGCACCCTGGATGACCCATCTGATGAGCCTGTATGAGGAGACTCTCTTCTGTCAAGTCACCGTGTTCTTTTCTATTATGGACTTCTGGGCCATGTTCATAGGGAGATAGATACACACCAGGTGACTCAGCTCAGTTCTGGCTGCCACTGATGAATGAGAGCAGGGTTTTCCCTAATTAACATGTACCACAGACATCTTGGGGTCTCAGCTCCCCTCGTTCATAGATTTGGAAGCCAGGGCAGAGGAGGCTGGTGGGACATTGCTCTCCAGTCCTTTGATGAGCCAGGAGAGGAGTTGCATTCAAATCTAGCTGTACTGATATAAACTCCAATTTGTCTTTTCTTGGAATCCAGTGTATTTCTGAAACAAAAAGCCAACTGACTTTGAAAATAAAATATGGCTTGGATTTAGTCACTCTCTGCACAGCCCCTGGAAGGACTATTACAGTTGGCCACTTCCCAAACAGTCAGCAAGCAATTATTGAGCACCCTCTATTTGCTTAGAGTTATGCTGAGTCTGGACTGAGCATTAAACCTTTCTTATATCAAGTGTGCAGTGATGGCTCCTGGATGCAAACAACTTTGTGAAGCAAACCACAGAGAACATGACATCTAACCAAATATTGATCACATACCAGCCCAGTTTCATAAAACTCACACACATTAACTAGTCCTTTCTTGGAAAAAACAAACAATACTAGTATGTTTTTATATAAAACAAAGCATACGCATATATGACAGCAGTTAACTCAAGCATGACTGGAAAATCTTAAGTATGTGGAAGCCGTCTAATTAAAAAGATTTTTTCTTGTAAACTCAAATGGAATCTCCTTATCCTGCTTCTTCTTTTTAAAAAATTCTATCATAAAACAAACTCTACGAGTAATATGAAGTTTATTGTAAAACTGAGCATGTTAAGTTTCAAGTCACTGCAGTCAGTCTTAGGACACAAGGCAATAGAAGCTTTGAAAACAGCTCCCTGTGTGCAGCTCCTGTCACATGTGTCAAAGGCCCATTCATCACCACGGACCCCCAGCTGCCCCTCTGCAGAATCTGATGGCAGGGGAGAGTCTGGTGAGTCAGAGCCATGTATGTTAAAATCACCTAGTGGGTCTTCTGGTCCCACCACCAGACTAATCCAAACTCCAGCGTTGTCTCTCGGACATCCTCTATGGCTTTTCCCCGCCAAGGTTTCAATGAGTCAGGCTGGACCACGTTCCCTTGAGGAGTTACACGGCAGCCAAAGAGAAGGAATTTTTCTCTTTTATTGAATCTAACTTTCCCTTTCCATCTTTTTCTACTGCCATGTTCTTGCTGGAACCCTTCAGACCACCCACAGTGCCTCTCCTCCCATGTGCGAGAGCAATATTTCCCAACGTTATTTGGGGTGTGAAATGCTTTTGAATTTTGACCGTAACGGCTGTGGACATGTAGGGAAATGGCCCCTGTAGATCTAGGCACATTCGAGGATCAGGTGTTTGGTGTTATTGTACTCTGAAGCACACACCTTACACACACACACACACACACACACACACACTCCATCACACATCTTTCTGTAAACTTCCCCCCATCTCTACTCAACCCTTAAGCAAAACTTGGTCCCACAGAGTAAGGAAAACTCCAAAGTGGGGATATGGGGAACACGTCTTTGATACGAGGAGTTAGGCCGTCTCTTAGGTGTTACTGTCACATAGAGATCCAAATACAGAAGCTGTAACACAGCTGTTGTGTGTCCCGCAGTCATTTATTTTTTATTTGAAATTTTATTTTTAATTACACATGTGGGCATGTGTCTGCATATGTAAAAGTGAGTACTCGAGGAGGACACCAGATCCCCTGGGGCTGGAGTTAGAGTTGGTTGTGAGCCTTCCAAGGTGAATGTTTGGAACCAGACAGGTCCTTGGTAAGGGCAGTATGCACTCTTAACCTCCCGGCCATCTCTCCAGCTCACCATCGTACCTCACCCCTGGAGGCAATTTTATTCTTCCTTTTAACGTTCATTCTAGAAATGGGGCAGCAATTTCCAAATCTTTAAAAATCCTAGGCCAAAAGAAGCCTCGTCTAACTATAAGAAAACTGAATCGTTTCACTTTTTAACATGGCCATCATGTGGTACTTCTAGCCTGATATTATTATTTGCTACTGTTGATAAATCTATCAAAACATGGATCTTTTTCTAAGGGTAGTGAGACTCCATTATGGATGTGGGAAAACAGAGGTGTAGAGACATCCGATGACTTAAGAAAGCCTGGTTCAGGGCACTTGAGGCTGATGCTATGTCCTGTTCTTCAACCTCAAGCATCTTGGAGTGACCAAGGTAATAGTGGAGGTTCAGCAACTAGACTCTCTGGCCCTGCTGGGTTCTGTCACTGTATTGAATATAGGACAGCATGCACCAGCCATGTCTTTAGTTCCTAAATTTACACATTAAATTTGTGTGTGTCACTTACCCAGATGCCCCTGTCTATCCAAGTTATCAGGTGTAGACAGTCATGGTTACCGGGGTGACCAGGGCTCTGCTTATGGGGAAGGATGTTGATCTGAGTCTCAGAAAGACCACACGGCTATATCTTTGTAGTGTTCTTTTGCTTTGGAAAGTGGCAGTGTCTCCTTCCATTGTTGATGGTGATGTATTTGGTACAGCAGAGTGTCTGTCTGTGTTGGTCACCCGGGGGCCATCCAGGGACTGTCAGAAAGAGCCATGATTCTGCTGCCACCATTAAGGTCTTCTCTAGAACTGCCACCCCAATCCACTCAATGGATCCAGCTGTGGCCCCTTTCTCCCTTCCAAAGATGCTTCCTCCACTGATAAGAACCTGCCCTTTGGTTCTTGCTCTGCTTTATATGGGGGAGGGGTAGCTCAGCTTTCTGCCACCCTAATTCTTCCGTAGGTTTTGAGTTGGCGGCTGGTCCTCCAGCACGCTCCATGGCCCCTTGCTCCCCACAGAACTCATCGAGAGCTTCCAGGGATTGTGATCTCAGCATTTGAGAGGTGAAACAGGAGAATCGGGAATTCAAGGTCATCCTCACAGGGTTAATGAGTTTGAGGTCAGCCTGGGATGTGCGAGATGCTGAGTCAGCAAAAAGAAAGACAGTATAAGAAGTTCTGTTATAAATATGGCTATCCCTTACTCACACCTCCGCAGTGCACACTCACTGGCTCTGTGGACTGCCCCTAGTCACAAGTTCTCCATTGTTACACCTTCAAAGCTCAAAGTTGCTTTGGCCATATTCCCTCTACTCTCTCTCTCTCTCTCTCTCTCTCTCTCTCTCTCTGTGTGTGTGTGTGTGTGTGTATGCTGCATTCCTCTGTGTAGCTTTGCATAACACAAACTCCTGTTCTCACCCGTACATAGCAGGCGCTTTGTTAGGCAAGCCATTTCCCAGCCTCTCTTCATTTCTGAAACTCTGGCAAGACCCAGTGGGCTTTCTCAGTCTATCAGCCATGGCTCCTCTTCCTCACTATCTCTCTGGCTGCATTCAACATAACTTCTCTGGTTCTTTCCACAGTCTCCAAGTCTCCGGAAGCAGTTCTGAGTTAAGCATATCCACTGGAGTCTCAATTTCCATTTTACTTTACTCCCAGGGTTTCAGAGGCTGGAGACAGAGCTCAGCTGGCAGAGCACTTTTCTAACATATAGGAGAGCCCCAAGCTGATCCCTAGCACCACATAAACTGGGTGTGGTGCTGAGTGCCTGCGATCTCAGGAGGATTAGGAGTTCAAGCTTCCCTTCCTGCATTTAGTAAATTCAAGGTTGGCTTGAGATGTTTAACACCCTGTCTCAGAAAAACAAAACCAACCAAACAACCAGAGGACCCAATCAACTAACCAACCAAACAAAAAACCCCACCAAAACCACCAACAAAGAAAAGCAAGAGCTTAAAGATTTAGCTTATTATGCATTCTTTTTACTTCTATCTTAAGAATACCCTCTCCTTATAGAAAGCAGATCTATTCTGTAGTTGATAATTCACAGAATTAGTCGTCTTTGCAGAATCTACTGTGTCATTTTTACCCAATGTCCTCATCTATGACATGGAAATGATGTCACCGTTTTTTACACCATTCCTATGAGGACTGGGCATAGTGCCAGCAAAGTACCCATTCCAGGAGCTGGTTTGCACAGGGAGCTGTCTAATAAGCAGCCACCATTCTCTGAGTTGGGGTTAGTAGCACAGATGGAGGATTCTACTGTGAAACTCCCGACCAGGACCGGAGTCAGAAAAACTAAGAATGAAGGAAGGTAAAAAAATGGAGCTGGGCAGAAACATGCGATATAGTCCCATGGGGTCTTGCGGTTACCTGTTGTCCTGTGAGACATTCATCCTACGCATGTCTATCTCGTTAGAGTCTTGTGAATTCCACTGTTGGTGCAGCCTCAAGTTAAACTCACTAAGAGCCATATGGGAAGATGTTCCAGCCCAAGGCTTGTGGGTCCTGGCTCCTCAGGGACCTCCATCCTTTGTTGCATGAGCTTTCCTTTCTCTGTAGTCACTGTATTATTCTGATTATTTTCTTTTCTGTACTGAGTCTGGGGGCTTTGGGCCTATCCTGGGTCTTTGGTCTTCCGATCCAGGCTTCCTGTGGCCAAGAGAGGGAAGTTGGGCAGCTGGGCTGGACCTGGAAATCTTTCAAGGTCCTAGGAGAGGAGAGGAAGGAGTCTGTGCTCGATTCAGCCAATGGAGACTTCCTGAAAATTGACAGTAGAGAGAAGGCAGGCTTCGGAGAAACTCATACCATACCTAGCTGCTGCTAGCAGGCATTCCCAGAGTGATAACAGCCTAAGGAGTAAGGGCAAAGGCAGAACACCTGATGGGGCCCTTTTCTGGTCAGTGTGGCTGCCATCCCTGCTGAAGCTATCAGGTACCTTGTGAATGGCCCAGCTGAAGCTTATCCATGCCATGTTTTCCAACACTGTGCAATCCACTAAGTCAGACCTGCCTCCTAAAGATGTACCTCCAGGTACCATGGAAGCCTTGGCCTAGCCTGCTGGTAGACAAGGTTCAGTCCCTATGGATTGCCTATTGCCCATCTGGCATGGGGACACAAGCTCTCCATGTTCCTCTCCTACCAGGGAGCTCAGCGGAAGAAGCCCCTCCCACCCAGGATTTCCAGGGTCGGTCCTTCCCAATCTCATGTCACCACAGTGGTTTCCGGAGCTAGTCTGTGGACAGTGTGTTTGCATCACAGCCTCTTCTCGGACTTTCTCAACCCATCCCCTTCCTCTGATGGTCTGAGTCCCAGGATCCACATCTGGTTCATTTTGGTATTAAAAAATGCTTTCCTGGCTAGAGGTTTCCGCTTCTCGGAAGGCTATCCCAGCAGCGTGGGAGTCAGGCTGACCAGGGGGCAGTGGCCGGCCATTTGCTCCCCTACCCTGACCTCCCCCTGTCTAGGACAGTTTTCTCTTGACTCACCTCTTCTTCCATTGTGGGTCGTGCTTGTCCTGACCAGCTAGACCACATAGGGAAATGTCTTGGAGAAACCCCTAACTCCCAGCCAGCTGGAACGAACCTCGTGAGGAGTTAGGCGTGATCTGACCTGGGAATCCCTCCTTCCAAGCGCAGTTCTCTCATCTGCCTAAATCCCAAGCTCTATTGTGATCCTTGAGAAAGTGGTGAGGCCTAGTGTTACTTTCTCAACTACACTATGACCTTGATTCCCCCAGGATTTTACAGATTAGAAGTGACTTGAAATTGAGCATCCTTGTTCCCATATGGTTGGTGCCCTCCTGGGGCCCCTGATGCAGGGTTTCCCTATTCCAGGTCATTGCTGAGAGAGTTGCTAATTCTACGTGTGGTAGTTTAATTTTACATTTACTAGGGTACAAGTGTCTAGCCATGTGGGCGAACTTTATTCTGGGCGTGTGCATGAGCATGTTTCTAGATGAGTTTGACATTCAACTGTATAAAATGATAAAGGAAATTGTCCTCTCTAGCATGATAGCATCATCTGAAGGCTTGGGGAGAATGAGGCAGACATGAGGGAGTTAGCTCCTTCTGCCTTTCTGCACCCAGACACTGAAACACTGACTCTTCTTGGGTTTCATGTCTTCTGGCTTTTGGACTGTCATGGCTTGAATCTGAAATGTCTCTCAGAGACTTATGTTGAGTGTGTATATATGTGTGTGTGTGTGTGCGCGCGCACGCGTGCAAGTGTGTGTGTGTATACACGCTTATGCTTGCACGCACACCCATGTGTGTGCCCAAGGTGTATGTGCATGCATGTACCCATGGTGTATGCTTGTGTGTGTATTTGTGTGTGTATATGTGTGCTGTGTGTGTGCATGCACACCCACTCATGTACTCATGGTGTTTGTGTGTGTGTGTGTGTGTGTGTGTGTGTAGGCCAGAGGACAGCCTTAGCTGTTGTTCCTCAGGTGCCATCTACCTTGGCTTTGAGACAGGGTAGACTACTTGACCAGAAAGCCCCAGAGATCCACCTGTTTCTCTTTCCCTAGTGTGTGTCACCACACTTGACTTTTCTACGAGGGTTTGGGGATCAAGCTTAGGTCCTCATACTTTCAAGGCAAGGACTTTACTGACTGAGCCATCTCTTTGGCCCCAGGCCATGGTTTGTACTTCAGCTACTAGAAAGAGCTTGTGTTACCTTCAGGATCTGGGGTCTGGCTGCCAGAAGTAGGGGCGGGGCTTGAAGACAGTGCCCTCCAGTTGCTCTAACCTTGTTCATCACTTCCTGTCTGACCTCCGTGTGACCGATCCTCACCACACACTCCTGCAGCTGCTATGAATGGAGCTGCCCTCCCTGCCACAATAGATGGAAACCGTGAGCCCAAATCAACCTTTCCTTCTTTCGTTGTACTGTGGTCACCCTAATGCAAAGGAAGCTGAGATCCATCATCTTGCCCGGGTCTCCAGTTTGCTGGCTGCAGAGCTGGGCCCTTCTCTCCCCGGCCTACACTTCTTACTTCTGTGTCTTGGGAGATTCTGTTCCATGACCCTCCGATCCTCCGCCTAGGCTCCACTTCTCCCCTTTGCCCGGGGCCTTTATGTACAGATACCTAGTCTCTGCATCTTCCATACAAGCCACATAGCTCTGTTCTTTTTGCTTACTGTCCCCCCACCCCCATTGTGGCATTCATGACCAACTGAGAACCCAAAACCCCAAGCCCCTCATTCCTTTCTCTGTCCCACCAATCAGCCTCCTAGTCCAGGACCTATCCACTAATCAAAATGAAAACCTAAAATGGGTTGTCTGAGTAGCAATGAGCACAGCATTGGATCCTCATATAGCCTAAAATGTCCGAGACTCTATGGTGATATTAATAAATTATTAATCAACTGAATGAAGACAAAACTTGCGGTGAATTGTAAAGTCATATGGACACCCTCTCCTGGAGATCCAGCCATGTCTCTCCTTCTCTGAAACATGGAAGGAGTGGGCTCACTTGTCACGGAGAAATTTGCAAGCCTTCCCATGGCTGGGGTGATGTCACCAGCAATAAGTCACTCCTGTAGTGAAAGTTCCCTGGCAGGAAGCCATGAGAGAGATCTTTATCTCTGAGGTTTCCCTCAAACCCATAGCCCAAACCCCATAGCCCCATCTGATTCAGAGAAAACATCACATCCAATTGAGGGTCATTTTGTAAAAATACCTGGCTGGGACTCTTCAGAAGTGTCAAGGTTGTAAAAACAAAGGAAGACCAAGAAGCTGCCACAGCCTGGGGAGCCTAGGGAGTCTCCATGAATCACTGAAAGGTGATACTGAGCTTGGGCCTCTGCAGCAGAAGTCATGGGGATGGGGTGGGGGCTCTGCTGAAATCCAAATGAAGCCTGGAATTTAGTTAACAGAGATGTACCAATGGTTTTTCCTTTTGACAATTGTACCACAGAGATGTAAGACAGTAACATTAGGGGAAACAGAAATGGCTGAGAGGAGACAGGACAAGTGCTGAACTGTCTTTACATATTCTTAGTGAGCCTAAAGCAATTCCCAAGCAACGCGTTTGCTTATAAAGAGGAGAAGGCTAACCCTGCATCTGTCTTCTCCCTCAACTCATCTACTCTGTCTTCTTCTCCCCTCTTCCTCCTCCTATCCCCTGTTCCTCTTCTCTGAGTCTGTGTAGTATGCTTGTGTGTGTGTGTGTGTGTGTGTGTGTGTGTGTGTGTGTTACTGCTGCACATGTGTGTAGGTATACATGCAAAAGTCAGAGGTTAATATAGGGTGCATTTCTCTATTTCTCATATTATAAACTGTACTGGCTGGTTTTGTGTCAACTTGACACAGGCTGGAGTTATCACAGAGAAAGGAGTTTCACTTGAGAAAATGCCTCCATGAGATCCAGCGGTAAGGAATTTTCTCAATTAGTGATCAAGGGGGAAGGGCCCCTTGTGATTGGTACCATCCCTGGCCTGGTAGTCTTGGGCTCTATAACATAGCAGGCTGAGCAAGCCAGAGGAAGCAAGCCAGTAAGTTACATTCCTCTATGGCCTCTGCATCAGCTCCTGCTTCCTGACCTGCTTGAGTTCCAGTCCTGACTTCCTTTGGTGATGAACAGCAGCATGGAAGTGTAAGCTCAATAAACCCTTTCCTCCCCAACTTGCTTCTTGGTCATGATGTTTGTTCAGGAGTAGAAACCCTGACTAAGACATATACAAGCAGGTCTCTCAGCTGAACCCAGAGTTTGCCATTTTGGTTAGTCTAGAGAGCCATCTTGCCCTGTTTCTGCCTCCTGAGCCCACTGGGACTACAAGCAGGCTACTCCACACCCTCAACATTTAAATGGGTGTGGGGATCCCAAGTCCATTATTCATGCTTGTGTGGCAAGCCTTTCTAGCTGAGCCTTCTTCCCAGCTTCCTCTTAATTCTTAGGATAGGCTTTATTATGCAACTAGTGGATAGATACAATCTCCCTGTGTAAAATTTACTAAAACATAAAGAACACTCTCAGAGTCAACAAAATGGTTATTAGGGCCCAAACTTTAGAACCACCCAGTATGTGCCAGGCTTGGCCAGGAGTACTTTAATGTTAAATGCTAATGTTAAACATTATGGTTTGTCTCTGAAATGTCCCCCACAGACTCAGACTTTGATAGTCTATTCTCTAGCTGGTGGCACTGTTTTGGAACCTTTAAGAAGGTGGGGCTTAGCTAGAGGAAGTAGATTACTGGGGGGCATGTGTTGTCCCTGCTCACTTCCTGTCTGGATCTCTGATGCCAGGCCTGTCATGATGTGAAGAGACTTAATGCTTCCAGGAGAGAAGCTGCTGCACCTCTCTGCTGTCAGGCTGCAACCTGAAGTGCTAAGACAAAGCTCATATTCTTGTAAGTAGTTTCTATCCAGGACTATGGTCATAGTTGGGCAAAAATGAATAATACTCTGGGTGGCCAAACTTAATGACAGGCCATTGAGATAGGCCTTGCCAGATACTTTTGACACATGGAGAAACTGAGGCATGTGGAGATTTTTTTTTTTAAAGGGTGTTGGCCAGGGTGGAGAGTAGCTGATAGGGCTATGAAGTCCAAGACACTATTTAAAGCATCTGTAACACATACACAAACTGACCTTCTTGTTGGGACAAACATCCATGCTTGTGTGCAAATGACTTCTTATTCTTATCAGGACATGTTGGTGTGCCTTCCAGGTTAGTTCTACGGACCCATAGCCATTTTCCTTAATTGGTCTATGCAGTCACTATCAATCAAGTGTGACTTTGCCCCCCAGGGGACATTTAGCAAAATCTGGAGACATTTTTGGCTGTCACGGTGGGGAAGCATATCATGGCATACTCATGGCATCTGGTGGGAAGAAGCCAGGGAAGCTGTTTATACACCATACCATGCACAGGGCAGCCCCCATGGCATAAAATTGTTGACTGTAAACTTTAATAGCTTTGAGTTGAAGCCCTGCTGAATGGTATTCTGTGGCAGAATAGCCGACTCCTAAAGCAGCTCTGACATGTGGCATCGATGTGACGCTCAGACCTGTCCTTTCCTTCTGTGACTCAATTCCCAGCTCTCGACCCTCAGTTCTGCATCAATCATGTCTTGTTGGGCACCTCCCTAATTTCATTGCTGTTGCTGTGGTAAAATACCCAGAAAAACAACCTAAGAGAGAAAGGGTTTATTTTAGCTCATAATTCCAGATTATAGTGTTATAGCTCGGAAGTCAAGATGTCAGGTGACACCCACAAAAACAGAGAGAAGTAAATGCAAGTGTGGTTAATGTTCAGCTAGCCTTCTCTAGTTAGTGCAAGTCCCTACATAGTATGGGGACCCATGTCTAGGGAATGATGCTGCCCAAAGTGGGCTGGGGCTTCCCATATAAACTAGTAATCAAGGCAATCCCACAGCTATGCTCACAGACCAACCTGATCTATAAACTCCCTCATTTCAATTCTCTTTCTGTGTCTAAGTTGACAATAGAGGTCAACGATCACATGTCCTCACCCTTCCATTCTTCTCACAAGACACGGCACCTCTTATAAAGCACATTTGTCATTTTCCTATGTAGCTTACCTCACCTGCTAGTAGTACCTCACTCTTCTTGACTGAATTGTGGGTGCCTGGAGCTCCATGGTGGGATCCATTTGTGTACTGTCATTGTCCTGTGTATGTGGGCAGAGACCAGAAAGCCACATCCCCAACCATTCACTGCAATATTGTAGCCCTGGTCTCTTCAGCCGTGGCTTACATAGCTCAACCATTTAGGAACTCTGAGCAAGTATAAATGTCCCAATTCCTTCTCAGGGATCTCAGTCTATTGTATAAGTTCTGAATTTTGACATTAGACAAACAAACAAACAACAACGCCCCTCAAAAAAACCCCAAAACTTCCTTTAATCTAATTCCTAGCCAGGGAGGAAACCCCTGCATTAGCCAATCCTTGACATTTTTATGATAAGGTGTGGTGACAAATTTGCATAAAAGAAAAGGTCACATCCAGTACATCTTCTCTAATCTGAAGCCTCTCACACTGTAGTGTGTCTGCAGATCCCCTGGGGTTGGGTTAAAATGCAGATTTGGATTCCGTAGTTCTGAAGTTGGGCTTGAGACAGGTATTTTTCGTAAGTTTCCTGATGATGCGTATATTGCTTGCCCAGTTCTGCACTTTGGGCAGTGAGACTTGAACTGTTGGGAGCTGGCTCAGCCATGAGAGCTCTTGCTGCTCTTGAAGGGAAATTAACTTTGGTGTTTAGCAGTCATGACAGGTGGCTCACAATCCCTGTAACTTCAGCTCTAGGAGATCCAGCACCTTCTTCTGGCTGCCATGGACACTCTATTCATGAGCACATACTCCTTTCCTCCATACACACACACACACACACACACACACACACACACAACTAAAAATAAATCCTAAAAAACATTAAATAGTAGCTGGGGCCTCCACCCTTTCTCCCTAACTTCGGCTTAGTAATTTTCCTTCATTCAGCCTTCTCTGAGGACCTGGCTGAAATACAGTTGAAGTGAAATGCAAACTCAAAATAGAAATGACAAGCATTTACTGGGAGTCAGGGAACAAACAAACAAACAAACTCCTGAGAACTCCAAGGGATAAAGGTGAAGAGTATGAAGCCAACTATAGGCTCAAAGCCGAAAGCCCAGCCCCAGGAAAGGCCACTCTGGGTTTAACGGTCTTAGTGGAATGTCCATTAGAATGTCAGCTAAGATCCAGCAGGAGTGTAATTTCCTCCCACAGATCAGGGACCCCATTTGTGCTGCTCCAGCTTTGCTCTGTTCTCCATCAGTGGGATTTACACACCTGGAACCGTGTGTGGAACTGGTCCCATTACATTTCACTTCCTATACCTGACATATTTAATGCTTAGTTTTCAAATAAATGAAATCCCTGTTTAATGCTGGCTTGGAAAGATGCAGTTGGCTAAGGGATTCCTGCCCCCACCCCACGGGTAGTGTTGTCTATATGAGATGACTTGTCAAACCTAGCAGAGGGTGGAGTGGCCAGGAACTTACAGGAATTAGGAGTACAAGATGACAGAATAATAAAGAAACTGTAACAGTAAATGTATACAGTAGTTGTTTATTGTTTTGTTTTGTTTTGTTTTCTGGCTGCTTTGAAGAAAAAAAAACCTGATTAAAAAAGTCATTTGAAAGGATGTAGTTCATTAAGAAAGAGAGGTCATGGTGGCAGCAGGGTGAGGCATACACTGGAAGTTGGGAAGCAAAGATGAGTGCTGGCACCAGCTCACTGTCCCCTTTTTATTTGCTCTAGGACCCAAGTCCATTGGTTGGTGGCACTCACAGTCAGTGTAGACCTTCCTTCCTCACAAGACACCCTCCAACATATCCAGAAGTGTGTCTTCTAGGTGACTCTAAATTCTGTTAAGTTGAGAATGAAGACACACCCTCACAGTGAGCAAATTCAGTTTTAAAAGACTTACGGAAAGAACAACATGCGTATAGTCAGAAATGTGTTCCAGAATTGAGGCAAGAGAAACTTCTAGAAGGCACACAATCTGCATGATCATTATGCACTACCAGGGAAGGATCTGTGGGGCTTGACTTTGTAAGGTGCACTGTGAAGTATGTGGCTGAAGGTAGGGGTCAGCACTTGACCTTTACCAATGAGCACCCATCTCTGTGCTGAGGTTGGACCAGCACCTAGGCTCCTAGGTTGGACCAGAGCGAAAGCTCCAGAAGAGTCACCATTCTGATCCCATGGTGAGGACCCGTATGTGGGATAGGTGAGCTCCTGAACTCCCAGTACACAGGCTGGGGCAGCATCTAAGCATGAGGGAGACCATGTTCAAAGAATCCTGTTCTCTATTTCATGGGACTTTCCTTTTTTACTTGGTTTAGCCCAGCACTCACAAGAGCCACAAAGAGTTGAATATTTAGAAAAGAAAATAAAGAAACCTAAAGAAATAATCATAGTTTTTGGGGGGGGGAATTGTTTTCAAGATTTCAGTTCAAAGTCAGGGCTCAGGACTCTTGTTCACCTGAGCTGGTTCTCTGGGCCTCATGCAGTGGTCATCAGGAAGTCAGCACTGAATGCTCGGCCTGTCTCTGTCCCCTTAGAAACCACTCGAGCAGCTGCTGACTGGAGGACAGAATGGACGGGGCTTCTCAGAATTCCTGCCCCTCCCTCGACAGACACAACAGTGAAGCCTGTGAAAAGCACTTACAGTCACGATCTGTTTATAAATTTACTGACGTTGATTTATGGCCCTTGGTTGGATCCAGTGTTAGTTTCTTCATGGCATTTCTTTCTTTGGGGGATGTAAAAAAAAAAAGTGTTAATGTTATGGTTCACATTCTTAATAGAGCCACATGCCAGGAGCTACCTGGAAGACATCTGGGAGCCCAATCAACGATCCACCAAAGGGAATCCAGACTTGATTTATACCGGGGGCTGCAGCTGGTGTGAAGACTTGATTCTAGTTGGATCAGAGACAGACAGGAAGAAGCTACCTATGGCATCCTCAACTCCAAGGGGATGTCGACAGAGGCAGGATTTGGATTCTATCTGCCCATTTCTGCCCCTTCGGCATACGTCTGAGACATGCCAGCCTGGTTTCTTCACTGAGGCATGGGCCATTGCTATTCGCCTAGAGTGGTCATCTTCGTGGGGGTCCTACTGACTGAGACTCTACCATAGTGGATGCATGTCACCTGGATGAAAACTGCCACACGCTGGGCATGCCTGGCTTACAGTACTTTCCAAGTGCAAGCAGAAATGGTTTTCCTCTGGGATTATTAGCCAGTTCAGTGCAAGATTGAAAATAGAAACATGTTGTAGGCTTCCTTAATAAGAGTGAGGGTTCAGGCTCACCATACAGAGCCCAGACTCTTCCTCGCTATGCAAACATGGCATGGGAAAGTAAGAGAAAGACCCCCTCTCAGTCACTCTCCGTGTCTTTACACACACCAAGGAGAAGAGATGCTACTGGTCTCTAACTTAATTTTCACCTCTATCATCTATCTCTTTACATCTGCTACAGAAGGAAGCAGTAAATATTTATCAAATGTCCTCAATGGTCAGGAACTTGGAGGGACCTACTTCATGGTAAGCCTCTAAAGCAAATATTATTCCTATATCACAGATAAAGAAACCGAGGCTTGGAGAGACGAAAGTAGCTTACCCTTGGCTGCACAACCAATCCAGTAAAGGCAGAAACCTAGCCTGACTTTTATCCAGTCCCTTATCTCTGACCCTCCTGTTTATCCATTTATCTATCATTGATTTATTGGCCATCTATACGTCATCCTTCCATGCCTCATTTGTTATCTGTCGTCCTTCCAGCAAAGCCCTACAACACTGGTTGGGAGCCCTCAGAGCTCAGAACACATTACAGCCTTAGAGCTGTAAGACAGACAGAAAGACTCCACCTCCCCCCCCGCCCCCCCAGCCTTTCCTGGATCCAGCCGGAGTCTTCTGCAGGGACCCCTGTAAACAGCAGGTGGCGCTCCAGTCGGGCGTAAGACTGGGTTGAATGGAGTGTGATTTCTGAGTGGGCACTGAGGCCACTGCAACCACTCCAGGGGGTAACCGTGGCGACCAGCGCGGAGGGGGAGCTTGCTGCTTGCTGTAGATGGCCTTTGGGCGGGAGACAAGTGAGGACGCCGGCCTCCACACCTTGGCTGTGGGCCTTTTCCAGGGCCAACAGGACAAGTAGGGGAGGGGCAGGCTCCCGTCCCGCTTTGCCTCTGGGGTGAACACTGATCCTTGGATGCGGATCCCAGTGGGGAAGGCAAAGACTGGTCGTCCGGTGCCAGGCTTTCTGCCCCTTCAGCTCCCTGGGAGAAGGGTGATTTGTCCTGTTGGTTCCTCCCTTTCTCCACCTTCACTGACCAGAACCATCTCAGTCTTCTTCCTAGGAATAGACGACTGTAGGCATCGCACCTGTCTTCAGAAGTCCTATGGGGCATTTCTGCTCTGGATACAGCATCCCAAGATGGGTCCTCTCAGCCACAAGCCGGACAAAGCTTTGTTGGGCTAACTCTGCTAGGGTTGGCTTCAGATCCCAGGACTACCTTGACGTGTCTCATCTCCTTCCCACACAGGGAAGTTGCCCAGGGAAAGAAACCGCCTATTGTCTGAACTCTCTCTCAGTCTTGGCCTTCCTATTTTTGCTCCATCTCCACACCCTGGATTCCAGAGCCCAAACCTTCTAGACACCTAGTCAGAAGCCAGCTTCATTCAGAAGCTCATGCATTACTCAACTAAGGGAAGGAAGGGGGCCAGGGAAGAAACACACACACACACACACACACACACACACACACACACACAAATGTCATTTAAAGTTAATTACTGCCAGCGCTACTACTAATTGAACGCTCAGTTGCTTTCCACGTGTATACCTGTGTGTGCCTGTTTCAAATGGGATATTGCTCAGTTTCAGCCGAGCTCCATCACAACTAAACGATCTGGAAAATCTCAGTCTAATAAACAACGCTGGCTTTACGTTCTACAGGAGAAACAAGCCCTACCCGTGTTTGCGCATGAGTGTAGCCCACACGCCCGTGCAAGCACACACATGTGCACACACAGACACACCAGAGCAGAACCACCAGAGCCTCAGCCCTTCTGCCCTTCCTTGCCTTTCCCTTCATAGCTATTAAAATAGTCTCTGCCTTGAGCTGTCGTTTCCTTTTTTTTTTTTTAAATTAAATTTATTTTTAACAGCAACTCAAAAAATAAAATAAAATAAAATAAACACACCCTTCTGTGCCACTCCTAGGCCAGGTGCAGCCAGGGGCAAATTTTTACAGCTGAATTACACGACCTGAGAGGCACAGGGCACATAATGAGGACATTGAGAGACTCCTGTGTCCAGCCTGACCAGGGCTGGTGTAATAACATCCCTGGAGACAGCAGTGGCCCCAGCCACAGCGGGTGGGGCCTGGAGCCCTTACTCAGCAGGAGGACTCCTATATACTTTGGAACTCTTTCCTGAACCTAAACATTATTGCTAAGAAAGGGATAACAGTGTGAGAGTCTATCGCCTGCCAGCTGGGCTCACACATTTCTACATATGTGAGTTTCTACCCAAGGCTGCAGAGAACATGCCAGATCCTACGTGGCCTGGGTTGGGGAAAGTCTGTGCTCAAGCTCTGGAAATGTTTGGTTCTGGAGTGGAGCAGGCACCATGGTGGGATGGAAGTCGCTATCTACAATTTGAACTTTGTTGCCTAAGAACCCCAGAGGCAGGAGTTGAGAGACTAGTGAGCCCAGTTCCTTTGTAATAGGTCACTGTCAATCATCCTGGAAAGCCCCAGTGTTGAGGGGGGGACCAGAGTCCCCCATCTCATCTGTCTGTAACCATATCAGGAGCTGGGAGAGAAGGTCAGGCTGTTTATCTGCAGGGACCATAGCAACTGAGATGGTTCTAGAAGGAGCCCTTCTTAGAAATTATTTTTGTGGGTAAAATTCACACAGCATAAAATTATCACCGTAAATATCAATGAATGCTAATATTAATTATTATATTTGTTAAGGATAGTTTCTAGGGAATATATTAACAATGGTTATTAGTGATGTAGAAATTATTTTATCACATCAATTTGCAATCAATAAAATGCCCCACAGACATCCACAGGCAAATCTGAAGGTATCTCAAATTGACAGGCAGGATTGGCCGGTACCAGTTCCATCCCCAACACTCACAGCCTGGCTGGCCTTGTCATTCCCGGGGCCTTTGAGTGGCACCTGGCTTGTTTGTATGTTTCCTTAGATTCCTCCCTCCCTGTACAAATCGCAAGCCCCTAAGTCATGTGAGTGGTGGGGTGAGGTGGGGGATGGGTTGGTGAGGGTTCCAGGTCTTTTACCTCAGTCCCAGCTGGTGCCATAGCATTCAGTGAGGACGGCATCTTCACTGAGTGTTTTCCCTGCTGTTGCTGCCCTCCTCCTCCCCCTCCCCTCCCCCTCTTTTTCTCCCCCTCCCCCTCCCTCTTCTTCTTCCTCCTCTGCTTTCTCCTCCTCCTCTTCCCCTCTTCCTCCTCCCCCTCCCACTCTCCTTCTTCCTCCTCCCCTTCCTCTTCCTCCTCCTCCTCCTCCTCCTCCTCCTCCTCCTCCTCTACTTCCTTCACCATCTCCTTTTAAGACAATGTCTTCCTATGTAGCCTAGGCAGGTCTTGAACTTAAAATTCTCTTGTTTCATTTTCCCTATTTTAGGATAGAGATGTGCCTAGATTGATATCTCTCTCTCTCTCTCTCTCTGTATCTTGTGCGCATGCACACATGCATGCACGAGCAGTATATGTGTCCATGTGTGTGGAGGCCAGGGGTTGACATTGAATGTCTTCCTAGGATTCCTCAGGCCTGGGCTTTCAAGTGTGTACCAATATACCTGCCCCCTTTTAATCTGAGTCCTGGGGACTGAAGTTGGGTCCTCATGCCTGTGTGGCAAGCACTCTCCAGGCTGAGCCTTCTCCCCAGGCCATTGATGAAGTCTTCTCCCCTCACGCCTCTCTCTCTCTTTCTCTCTTAGTAGCCCCCACCTGTGTGTGTGAGTGTGTCTGTGACACAGCATGTAAGCGAAGTCAGAGGGCAACCTGGAGAAGTTGGCAGTCTCCAACCATGTGGGTTCTGGAGATCAAATTCAGGTCAATCAGTGGTGGCAACTGTCTTTACTGTTGAGCCATTTTGCTGGCCCCACTGAGGCATTTTTTTTTTTTTTTTTTTTTTTTTTGGTTTTTCGAGACTGGGTTTCTCTGTGTAGCCCTGGCTGTCCTGGAACTCACTCTGTAGACCAGGCTGGCCTGGAACCCAGAAATCCGCCTGCCTCTGCCTCCCGAGTGCTGGGATTAAAGGCGTGCGCCACCACTGCCCAGCACTTGGTGTGTTAAAATAACTTCCGCTTAAGAGTCTAGGCAGGGGCCGGTAGTGGTGGTGCACGCCTTTAATCCCAGCACTCGGGAGGCAGAGGCAGGTGGATTTCTGAGTTCGAGACCAGCTTGGTCTACAGAGTGAGTTCCAGGACAGCCAGGGCTACACAGAGAAACCCAGTCTCGAAAAACAAAACAAAACAAAAAAACAAACAAACGCACCAAGTTCTGGGGATGATACATAGGCTCGGGGCAACTGTCAGTTCCTCTTGATGGACTGTGGGTGCTGGAGTTCTCAGGGCATGGTGGGAAAGGGCGCCCAGATCATTAGCTGTGTCTGCTGTGGGCTCAGAGCAGCAAAAAGTAGTGAGCGGGGGAAGGGGAGGTTACGGATTTGCAGGGCTTGAGTGTATGCAACTGCCTCATCTTACAGTGGAGGAGACTAGGTGCAGAGAGGGGAAGTGACTTGATCCAAGGAAAATCAATTTTCTACCAGGACTTCCCACGCGGGGCGATGAGCTAACACGTTGGCACCCGTCACCACGGCAGTGTGGAGCACGGGCTCCTTAAGACCGTCTTCCGCTTCCCTTTGAGGTGGTGGATTTTGACATGGGAAGACATTAAAGGGGAGGCGTGACTCAGACCTTCTGAAGCCACTAAAGAGCGTATTAAGCCATCGGCAGCTTTTTCTGATTTTTGGTTTTCTTGCAGTAGTTCAACATTTCCCCCCCTTTTAATGTAAACAGATTTTCCTCCTTTGGAGAGAGCCAAGTCTCAGTGTATCCGTCAAAGCAGGGAGGTTTTCCCCCTTCTTCTTATTCTTTTGACTTCACAACGGAAAGAATAGAAGCAAGCAACTGAATGTCCTAGTGTCACAAGGATTCGTGCTGCCGCTTCTGAGATCAGTCCCTGGGGTTTTAGCTGGGGCTCAGCCCTCATCATCCTTGGAAGTTGGCCACGCCCTGTCACTTTGCTTAGAGTCTTCCAAGCTTTGACTTCATTCTGAATTATTCTCCAGTCAGTTATTTAAATGTCTGTAGCACCCAGAAGACAGCCAGCTTCTCTGGGCAGGGACCATGACTTATTCAGGGTGACCTTGAACTCTGTCCCTTCACTGGTGCTGGAGTTCACATATGCCTCCACGCCAAAGCCATTTGTGGTGCGCCTCTCTTGCCATGCCAGAACACATTACACGAGCAGACTGCCTGAGCCAGATGGGCCACACAGATAACGTGTGTAATGGAAATTCTCACGGAGCCATGACTCAGCCAGCTTAGCCCAATGGGATTTTTCTTTGTACAGCT
Organism: Rhynchomys soricoides; assembly: GCA_019843965.1. Classification (NCBI taxonomy): domain Eukaryota; kingdom Metazoa; phylum Chordata; class Mammalia; order Rodentia; family Muridae; genus Rhynchomys; species Rhynchomys soricoides. The sequence continues at coordinate 6,791,187 of JADRCH010000153.1, read as the reverse complement.
TGAGGTTATTAGGGTGACAAATGGCTACAGACACAGGGTTCCCGAGATGAGTAGGGGATGCTGGAGAGGAATGTCCCAGCTTTAACATCATGTGCCTTTCTTTGGCTTTTTTAAAAAACGTTTTAAAATGTAAAACATTACAAATATCTATGCAAACAAGAATTCTAAGAGAAGTGAGCACCATCTAGCCCCAATACCTTCTCATGGCTGTTCTAAGAGAGAGAGAGATCACGAGAGCATATGCGGAGGTCAGAGGTCACCTTTTCTGGCATCACGTGTCTCTCTGGCTGTTTCTGCTACTTTGCTGTGTCTGTGAACCCCTCCAAGGAGATTCTTTCCCACATGTCATCATCCCACAGGAGTGCTGGGATTACAGGTGTGTGCCGTTCCGGGGCTTTCTTGGGTTTCTGGGATGGAATATAATAGTCAGATCCTCAGGGCAAAGGCCTTTCCTTGCAAAGCCATCTTTCCAGCCCAAAGCCACCCTTCATCTTCATCTCACTCTCTGCTCCTGGTCTGGAGGATTTGGAAGCAAAGCCTGGATGTCACACCATGCTATCGTATATTCAGATATATGATAGTTCAGAAAAAGATGAGGAGTGTTAAGATACTTATAGCTCACTGCACCTTTAAAAACTTCATTATCTTGCTTGCTTGAGACAGGGATTTGTGTGTGACCCAGGCCATCCTCAAAGTCACTATGGAGCCAAAGATGACATTCTGCTGCTTCTGCTTCTCCGATGCTGAGATTTCAGAGGCGTGTTGCCATGCCTAGCTTTATGGCATGCTGGGGCTCGAACCCAGGGCTTCATGCATGCTAAACCAACATCCACCAACTGAGTTACACACCCAGCTCCAGGGATTCTTAAGCAGGGACAGTTTTACTCACAAGGGGACAGTTGTCACACTGGGAGGAGGTAGCTAACAGAGGTCAGAGAGCCTGCTATAAATAGACCACTGTGCTCAGAACAGCCTCCCTGAGCACAGCCCTAAAGATAAGAAAGCCAGAGTGTGCCAGTGGCTGTAGAGAAGGTCTGGCTAGGTTTTACATGATTAGTGTGGGACAGTGACTTTGCCGGGTCCTGTGGAGCTGTCTTGCTCGGGCAGCTCTCGTCTGAACTTGGCCAGTTCCTAGAACTTGGGAAATTGGTTGGCTCATACTTCCTCAGCATGGATCCTGGGTATCTCTCAGCCACAGGCATGTTCCTCAGGGAAGCAGCCACTGCCTTCAGCTGGTGATGGTGTTGGGCTCACAGGCAAGGTGTGCCCAGAGGAAAGTACATAACACAGGACCTCACAACATTTGGTCTCTCCTCACGGCCTTTGTACATAGCCACTAGGTACCTAATGTTTAAGCAAAATTACCATTCCTTGGTAATTTTAATTGGACACCAAGAAACTTGACATTTCTACAGATGCAAGCTCTCAAAGCTTGCATGAAATCGATGAAATGACTCTTGTTTCTGGAGTTGGCATGCTGTCTACTCATCTAGCTCCCCATGTCTACCTGGAGTACTTAGCACACCCCTCACATAGTACCTTGGGCCCGCTTTCCCATCAACCCAATGGTGGATGACAAAGCCACAGAGACAAAGGTTGGGGGGGGGGGACTCCTGTATGTCTAAGAAAGCAGTCCGAGTTCTGCATCTTGGCTTTTCAGGCAGGGAACCCTTCATCCAAAGGCGCAGTAGCCAGGGGTGGGAGGGACTTGAGGATGAGCAAAAGGAGCTGCTAGAGATGAGAACCTCAGCCTGGGATTGTCACTACTGACCATCACTGTGATCATTGGTGGGGACACTGCCTATGCCCTCAGGAGCTAGGAAAGGGGACGATGGTGTGGCGGTGACGGAGAGCTGCCTGCCATCGCTCCTGCTCTCTGTACTGACGGAACCTGGTGAGGTGAGCAGGGGAACAGATAAGCCCAGCCTTACATGGTTAATGTGAGCCAACAGGAAGGATTTATGGGGTGACATGACTTCCATGAATGAGGGCACACAGTGCAGGTGGAGCTAATGCAGTCTGGGAAAGCTTCCAGGAGGAGCCCACAGCTGGATGGAGCCCAAGAGGAACCGAAAGGAGCCAAGCAGACTGGGGACACAGGACATGGCTGTTCTGACCTGCCAGGGCACAGCCTGGGGAATGGCGGGATGGGAATACAGGTGGTAGCGGAGGGTTCCGTGTTGGGAGAGAGAGTGCTCTGTGCCACAAACCAAGCTCTCAACACCCATTCCCTGAGCTACAGGAAGCCCCGAAGACAGAGCAGGAGACAGCCATAATCAGATTTGCATTTTGAAAAGGTTATTCTGGCCAAAAGTGTCAGGAGGGGGTCACGGAGAGGCGTAAAGTAAGACTTGTTTCGGGGCTGGCAGAGACTCAGACAAGCCTAAGGTAGTGCAGACAACAAGGAAGCGAAAGGGGCCACAGGCTTTTCCACATCCCAGCAGGTCCAAGGCAGCTCTCCCTGAGGTGAGAACTGGCAGCATTGTCAAGGTCTCTGACAAGGTCTCTGACGGTAGGTAAGCCATGCCCTGAGGCTCTGGTGCCATGACTCTTCCACATTCCCAAGGTGCCTTGCCGTTTACTCTGTCTTTCCCTCCCCCCCAAACCCCCCAGTGCTTCTTTTTTAGGGCAGGAAAGCCTCATATGTAAAGCAGTTAAAATGGCTGAGATATGGCTCAGTAGCAGTGTCCTTGCCTAACCACATGAGGACCGGGGCTCTATTCTCGGCGCCACAGAAAAGCAACAGAAAGATCAAATAATATATTCTCTGGGGAGAACCAGGGACAGCAAAGTCAGTGTCCTGATTCTAAGTGGGAATCATAAGGTTTACACTTCAGCTACTGGAGACAAAGGCTCCAAAAAAAGGGTCCCATTGTTTCCAAGGAAATTGGTGTGTGTGTGTGTGTGTGTGTGTGTGTGTGTGTGTGTGTGTGTAGTGTCTCTAGTTAACCTTCATCTAACCCGAGGATCCATGGTTTGAGTTAGGACAGGATAGCTCAGACTGACACCCTGCCACCACTGGCAACGGGATCTTTGCTAACATAACTTGGTGACAGCAAACACCCTAGCCAGTGTATGGATACGTGTGATGGTTTCCTCAGGAAGAGTGGGGCCTGGAGGGACTGCTCAGTGGTTAAGAGTGTGTCCTGCTCTTGCCAAGGATCCAAGTTCAGTTCTCCATATTCATGTCAGGAAGCTGTAACTCCAGCTCCAGATGTTCCAGCTCCAGATGTTCCAACACCCTCTTTTGGCCCTCCTCGAACACCTGTACTTCTGAGCACATAACCATTCACAGACACAAATGTGCGCTCATATTTTTTAAAAAATAATAAAAATTCTAAACCTCTTAAAAGCTTATTTTAAACATTATTATTGAAAAATAGCAAAAAATGAACAACGTACCGAAATTAACCAGACTATAATTAATTGTAATTATTGTAATTAGTAAGGCTATAAAATTTTTGTTAAAGAGAGGAAGAGTGAGCTCTCATACACATAAGTACACACTCTTTTAAAAATGTAGTGAGCAAGAGGAAAATGTCTACTTGCACATCTGGCTTGTTCTTTAAATAGCTTATTCCAAGAAAGGAATATATTCTCCCTGTCTTAATTTATGTTTCTACCTTTTTCTTCCAACAGGCCTGCAGGAGGAAGGAGGGAGGGAGCTGGGCCTCGCAGGGATTCGGCAATGGCCTTGGTATGCCGCTGCCTACACAGCAGTATTTAACCCAATTACAGGATAATAAGGGCTCAGACAAATTGTCTGCAAACAGATATGTCTATGTGTAAACCCTTGACTTTGGGAACATGTGTCTGGAGCCAGAGAAAAGGGGTGTGCTTAGCCAGAGAGAGCTTCAGCTCAGAAACCCTCCCCCAAATGAGGACACTATTGAGTTTAAGACAAAAGGGCTCCCAGGTTAGGCTGTATGTTTGTCCTAAAATCACACACACACACACACACACACACACACACACACACACACACACTTTAGTACAAGATGGAAGAATCTGTATCTTAGATTGTTCTGGGAAAAGGGGGTGCTGTACCTACCCTGAGACACTGAGAGACTCTGTTTGGTTGGCTCAGTGTGGCTCTCAGGCAGACTGCCATTTCTGGGAGCTGCCCAGTGACTCCCCTCCCCCTTCTTCTCAGAGAGACTTCCTGATGTGATGCCTACTTCAAACCATTCATAAAGGCAATGGGCCAGGCTGGGCAGGGAGAGGGCAGTGAGGGATCAATTACAAAGGAATGGAAGCTTGTATCTGAGTAGGATTCTCTGCCATCAGGAAGCAGACGAAGAAGAGCTCCCTGGGTTAGCAGACCTTGCCTTCCATCTCTTGCAAAGCAAGATGCAGGTCCGGGAGCTGGGAGCTGAGACAGATGTAGGTGTCCCACACTATTTACAGGGTCCCTTGGGGGAGTAATAGAGAACACAGCTTGTGGATCCGAAGGCTTTCTGAGTGACATGGAGCTTTTCTGAAAATGAAAGTGATCAGAGTTCATTTTCTCTAGCCATTCACACCTAGAGGGGAAAAGAATGCATACGCACACTCAATCAAAGCACAAAGCTTGCTGTGGCAGTGACACTTGTGTGCATGTGTGCATGTGTGCGTGTATGCATGTGTGCACAAGCACGGGCAGACATCCTTGCCCACCTAGCGCAGTTGCTGTTTAGTTTCTAAGAGGGTTTGTTTTTGTTTGGTTTATGTCTGTTTGGCACCTGTGTGAGGGAGAGGGTATCAGGCAGTTGGGGGGCACCCGGTATGGGTGCCCTAACCACTGAGCCATCTGCTTACTCACAGCCAATTCATGCTTGCCTGGCTGATTTTCTTTATCCCACTGTCTCTCCTGCTGCTCCATGAGAATGGTTTCTCTCCACAATGGGTTTGTGGGTTTATCAGGCGTGGCTGAGAGTTACCCACATGCAGGTTGTGGAAGGCTGCTTGCATTTCCAGAGGGAGGAGTTCTGCCAACTTCAAGGGACTTCTGAGACCTGAGGGAAGGGAGTCCTTTCTGGTGGGACCCGTTAATGACACAGTAGCAATATCCTCTGTCGTTTCCGTGGGTGTCTTAAATCAGGGTGTTTCAGCAGGGCCTGGAGCAGACTGGAGAGGAGTTCCAGTGAACAGTCTCTGTTGCTTCGTCTCAGAAGACGCTACCTGGGCTAGGGACATGGTGCAGTCTGTGCAATGTTGGCCTAATGTGCACAGGACCCTAGTTTTGTAGAAACAGTGCGGTGGTACATGTGTAACCTCAGCACCTAGGAGGTGGAGGCAGGAGAATCAGGATTTCAAAGTTACAGCAAGTTCAAGGCCAGCTAGGGCTAACATCAGATGTCATCTCCCAAAGCAAACAGACATAGAAATCTCAAAACAACTCCTGTCTGATTTGATCAGAGCACATTCTATACAGGAATGAGACCATCATAATGAGAGCTATTATTTTTCATGGTTAATATATGTGAATGAATTTCTTTTGACTCTCCATCTGAACTCTCCCAAGATGGTCCCACCTCCTCCTGACTGCTTCCACCACCTGGTTTAAGTACTGAGGTTTTGAATTGATTTCGGGGTTTGAAGAAGCAGAGATGACACAGCACGACAGGGGCAGAGGGAAGCTGTGCACCTCTGCTTCCTGGCAGGCGGCCTGGCCTTCATCAGGTGTGAGGGTGTGTGGATTTCAAACTATGCTTACTTCAGATGTCAGATCTGGAAAACTTCTCCTATAGGATAAAGCAAGCATTTTGGGGAGAGAGCTACAGAAGAGTCTGGGGTGGGAGGAGAAGATCGCGCTTCAAAACAACGGAAGAACAAAAGAGGAGCTCACCTGCACAACATCCCAGCCTGGGTTAGGCTGTGTACAAAGCAAAGCAAGCAGGGTCCATGCTGCGCAGGGACTGGCTGCAGGCTGGCCAGCTTGCCCACTTCACGGAGCTTTGAGGGACAAGGGAAGGAGCTATGTCCCTATGGTTCAAGTTCACCAACTCCATAAGGGGAACCCAGAGAAAGAAAGTTCAAGGGAGAGGGGGTATTACAAGAGAAAGAGTAAGGCCAGAAAGAGGATACTGGGGAAGAGGAGCCAGCGTGGGAAGGCCGAGCAGGGGCGAGCCTCCTGATGCTGGGGTCTTGGAAGGCTCATGAGATGAGGGGCCAGGCTCATGGGGCTTGAGGACCTGGGGTGGCAGTTGCCTGTCTGTGCCTCAATGCCTCCATCCTTAAGCCATTTTGCTGCCTTGCTCCTTCATGGCAGGGTTCAGCATTCTTTCCGCTAATCATTCATGAAAGCGTAAAATGAAGACATTCTGGGAAGCCGAAAGAATCTAGTGTAAAATGTATTGAGGAATGGAAGGCATTAGAGAAATGCTTGAGTCCACTGCTGCTCTGCTGTTTTCATCCCATTTTCTCTCCAAATTAATGAATGAGTCATGGTTGTCTTTAGACCTTGTAAAATGCCCCTGGGAGGGAGGAGGGAGGAGGGAGGAGGGAGGAGGGAGAAGGGAGGGAGAGGAGGGAGGAGGGAGGAGGGAGGGATGCGCTCTGATAGCCTCATGTTCTCTGCTTTGTCAGACTTTTTCTGATCTGTTGCTGTTTGCCTCTTCTTTCTGTCTGTCCCCAGAGAAGGGACTTCTGTTGGTAAGCAACTGACTGGAGGCTGAGGAGATGACTCAGTGTCCTCGAGGTGTGAGAATGAGAACAGGAGTTCAGATTCTCCAGCAAAAGCAAATTGCTCATGGAGGCTGCCTGCCATCCCAGTCCATGGGAGATGGGGACAGAAGCCTTAGAGTAAGGTGGCTAGCCAGACTATCAGAACTGGGGAGCTCTGAGTTCAGTGAGAGACCTTGACTCAGCATACAAGGTAGGGTGTGGTAGAGGAAGGCAGCTGACATCAACCTTGAGCCTAGGTATATATGCACACACATGTAAACATGCATGCACTCCACATATATACTAGGAAAAAGCAGTTTACTTGAATGTTTGTCCCCTGTGTCCTCCTCCCACTAAGATGAGACTGCCCATTTGAATAAACTCAGCTAAGTGATAGGCTATGCATGCCAGTTCCCAGGGCCTCTGGCCATGACGAACCTGGAGGACACCCCACATACCTACCTACCACCCCAATACAACTAAAAAACCAAAGACGTCCCTCAGTGCCTCAATTGCTGCATACCTAGACACTCCTTGCCCTGCCATGCCTGTTCTAGATCCAAAGTGTCATTTGGTCACTGGGAACTTTGCAAGGAGGTCATGTTTTCTTGCTATTTCTGGACACGTCTCACCTTTTCCTGCTGCCTTTATGAAACCACAATTTCCATCCTCCTCTGATGGAGGGGATGGAGAAGAGGGAGGGTCTCCACTTTGAACAGTTTTACATAGGACGGTGTAGCCTTTTTAAGTACTTGCTGCTTCTCTGTGGCCCTAAATGATTCCTGCCTTCAGATGGTAAAGTGATGTCCTGCTCCTGCCCTGATCTTGTCCCTTTGGATGTGACCTCTCAGCTTCTCTGGGAACAGGGGAGAGAAGGGACCAAATTTTGATAAAATAAGAAGACTTATTTTACAGAACACCTACTGTGCTGTACACATTGTGCCACACACAGCCCCTTGTTTGGTCTCATGCACAGGGTGTACTGAGGCCCCCAGAGGTTAATAAGCAGGCAGAAGAGGAGGAGATACTTGGCCACATGGTTTGGCTAGCATGCAAAGCAGGAGCCAGCCACCCCCTGGGCTCCAGAAGCCCTTTCCCAAACCCTAGCTCATTTTTCTTCTTCCAGAAGACAGAACTGGCAGCAGAGCCCTGGTCTGTGGCTCCATATTAGAAGAACATTGTAGCTGGAGTTGTAGGCAGTGTCGGGAGCCAGGAGGAGACCTGCTGAGCCGGAGCATCCAAGGAGAGAGGACTGGAGAGCCAACCCTCCTTCCATTCCTCTTTCTCTTCCTGGCCAGTGTCTAAAATGCATAAATCAGTTGAGCCAAAATTCAGAGAGAACATTTATGCCTTGGTACCACATAGCCACACAGCAAACAACTTTGCAGGTGGTTAAATATGCATCCGATGAACTTCTCTGTACGCTTGATTTAATGAAAAAACCCAAGCTCGACATATGCGCATTCAGTCTTTACAGGTACTTGCCGTTGAGTATGGTCATTTTGTCAAAATAAATTGAGGGAGCACTGTTTATATATTGAAGTTTCAAAGCCAGGAGAGAAACGCTGATGTTTCGGCAGGATGTGATTATAAAATAATGCAATGTTTTTTCAGCAAACAGTAAGGGACTCCAAAGACATTCCACTGGAACGCTCCAGCCTGGCCCAGCGGAGCTGCCATGGCGCGCAAGTACCTTGTGGCATCTCTTTTGGAACAGCCTCCAAATCCATTTGTGTGGGCCATGTGGAAAAAAAATAAACCAAATGAAACCACTCCATCCCACCTCAGTATTGACCAAAAAATTTTATTAGCCAGTTCTATTACTTGCCTAATTCACTGGGATCGGTTTCAAATGGTTTTGAGTTGCTTCAAAAATATCAGATCAACCCTTCAGCGAGGAGAGCTAGCCATCTTTGAAGGTTCTTTCCAACAGTGCTGAGCAGGCACGAGCATAACTCCAACATGGCTGAATCCTGCAGGTTGGAAAGCCAGGCAGGGTTGGCAGGTAAGGTCACCGTGGTGCTGAGTCTTGCAGGGTGGGGCCACTCAGATCGTGGGAATTATCTCAATTATCGAGTATTTCTGCCTGGACCTTTTTGGAGTCTCACGGCAGTGAGGAGGGTGTCAATGATTGCCTGCCTGTAAGTGAGAGGATCAGGGCCCAGAGGGAGGTACTGCACCCTAGTCATATAGCATCAAGCCAACAGAGTCGGCTTGAAACAACAGCTTGGGGACTCCTGTGTACCACGCCAATAGGCAGAATCCAACCCTCTCTAGGTGGTAAGGGAAAAGGGAGGGCCTATGGAGAAAACTACAAGTTAATCACACGTGTTAAAAGGAAGAAGATGAAGAGTGAAAATGGCCGAACCTGGAGCATCTAGGAAGGTGGACAAGAGGGTTTGTGGGTAGGTATGACAAGATTAGAGGAAAGCCAGGGCTCCGGGCTAGTGAGGGCAGGCTGGATGCTCCTCCACCTCTGAAGTCACCTTCGAGGAATGAGGTGAGTGAGGCACCCCTGTCCCTTCATCTATCTTTGCTTTGGGTACAGCTCATTGATACAGGCTAAGTTGTAAGAATGGCTTCTAGCAAGCCTGCACCTGATTCTGGACCAGACTGCCCCATCAACGAGGAGCTACACCCAAGATAATGAAGGGAGACTACAGCTACATCTTTGACTCCCATAGAAGAGCTGCAAGTTGGTCATTTAATGGACGAAAGAGAGCTTAGTGTATATAACAGCACTCGAGAGAGCCGCAAAGTCAGAGCGTAGTAACACTACCTAAGTCAGAAGACAGTCATGTCAAACGTGCAATCAGAGGTGGACATAACAAGGTTTCAGCTATCCTTGACTGGATGGGCAGCACATGAACAATGCATGACTATGACCCTAGTTGAGCTCGGGGGTGGGGGGACATACATAGAGTGTGAGCCATTCACTGGCCTATCATAGCTCACAGGAGTAAAGGATCTCAGAGACAACCTCAGCCAATGTTCAGTTTCTGCCATCAATTGATAAAACCCCGAGACAAGGAAAATTTGATGGCTTTCCCCCGTATCAACTTTGGGAAGTTTCTCCTACTTTTCTTTAAGTTATCACATTAAAAAATGTTTCTCGTTTTTCTGTAATAATTTTCCTTCTTTAAAACCTTTTTATTTTCTGTATGGCTATTTTTCCTGCATGTATGCGCACCATATGCATGCAATACCCATGAAGGCCAGAAGAAGGCAGCAGATCCCCTGGAACTGGAGATACAGGTGGTTGAGAGACCCCATGTGGGTGCTGGGAATTGAACCCTGGTCCCCTGGAAGAGCAGCTAGTGCTCACTCACCCATCTCTCTAGCTCTTGTATGGATTCCTAATAAAGCCTGCTTTCACTTTGCATACTCCCACAGCAGTCCACATCTTTAATTTTCTTTGGTTTGAGACGGGAAACATCAATGTCATTGTCTCAGATTGATTTTTGATGATCATAAGCATCTGGCATCTCAGGCCCATGGTCAAGCACAACTGGTCTGCAGAAGACCCATCACAGTAAAATCACCTGCAGTTTCACATTTTCCAGATGTCCCCCAGGGTCTCTGAAGACAGGAGGCAGTGAGCAGACTGGGCCAAATGGAAGGAACGAGTCCTATAAACACCTGGCAGAAGGTTAGGTTAAAGGATCAGGTTGGTTGGGTTCTAGGTGGTCCTGATGCCAGGTGAGGAAGGTGATGAAGACTGAATGTGTACTGAGATGGATTCCACCCAAGACTAGCTTGGTGAGCCCATGATTTCATCCAGTTATTTACAAGGGTGTGGATGACCTTCAGACACCTGAATCACCAAAAAGCTCTCCCAGCATGGGTGGGGACTCACAAAAGCTGTATCTCTGGATTCCCCTGCGCAACTTGCAGGAGACTACACCACTGAAAAGCTAGCTGCCCTCTGCCCTCTACCGTTTGCAGCTTGTGCTACCCTCACGGAGAAATTTCAGAGTCTTGTGAGGTTGCTGTGAGTGTCGTGAGCTCTGTGAGCACCCTTTCTTCTGGAGGGAACAACTATACAACAGCTGTATAGCCGGGGCTGTTTAGGCTTGGTTCTTTGGCCTTCCAGAAATCATAAACTCCCAATAAATCCTGTTTCTTGACAGGTAGCAGGAGGGGATTCCGTTGTCCTCCGGTAAGAACTTTGTGGATCCATCCTTATTACTCATTAGACTCTCCAATGCGTCAGGTCTGTGTTTTAACACGCATTTTTCCCACGGATGCAGTGGTTCTCAGCCTTCCTAATGCAGCGACCCTTTAATACAGATCCTCATGGTGTGGTGACTCCCAACCATAAAATTACTTCCTTGCTGTCTCCTAACTGTAATTTCGCTACTGTTATGAATTGTAATGTAAATATCTGATATGCAGGATCTCTGGTCTGTGGATCCTGTGAAAAGGTCGGTTCACTTCCAAAGGGGTCTCGACCCACAAGTTGAGAACCACAGACTAACATGAAAACCTGCTCTGAGTCATAGCAATGCCCACTGAGAAAGGAGCATGGCAGAGCTCAGAGAGGTTAAGACACCTAATTCAGACTCCTCAGCTAGATTCGGACAAGAATTTTGCTCTCCCCACCACTCTCCTGTAAAGGTGTTGGATGAGGGATGGTCTGGTACACGAACCAAGGAATGTGTGTGCTTTTAGAGAGAGAAGGTGGCACAGTGAGCCAGTCTGGGTATTCTGAGGGCTCTGACTACATGACCTCAGTAGAAATGGATGTAGATTGCAGAGGGATGACTGACTGGAGGCCAGAGCACCGAGAGATTCTTATGGCACTAACACAGGTAGATTCTTTAGAAGGGGCCTGCTGCTGGGGCTGGCAGGGTGGCTGACTGTCTAAGAGCACTGGCTGCTCTTGCAGAGGACCAAGGACCCACATGGTGGCTCAGAACTATCTTTAACTCCAGTTCTCGGGGATCTGACACCTTCGGGCCTCTGTGGTTACCAGGCATGCATGTGGTATGTATACATACATGCACACAAACCAGCTATACACGCAGAAACCATAAAGGGGTTACTTGTTGAGACCTTAAAAACTTTTATTGTATTTGATTTAGTGGGTGTTCGTTTGTGCATGTATGCGTGTGTGCGTGCATGATTGCGTGTGTGTGTGTGTGTGTGTGTGTGTGTGTGTGTGTGTGCATGCAGAGGTCAGAACAGCTTGCAGGAGTCAGTTCTCTCCTTCTCCCATACAGATCCTGGGGACAGAATTCAGGTTGTCAGGTTTGGTGGCAGATCCCTTTAACTGGTGAGCACTCTGTCTTTGGGACTTTGTTTTAAAGACTCTTAGATCCTCTCTATGTCTGGACCAGCCATAGAACCTACTTTGTTACTGGCATGAGCCTTTATTGACCTGGTTTTGTTCTCGGTGTTCTTTAACTCTGTATATTACACATCTCCCCCCACCCCCAGGTCGACCTCCCTTCCCAAGTTCCTGCATCCCCTGTACCAAAGGCAGAGACAGGAATGCTTTAACACTGAAAAGGCTTCTCACCCCTGATGTAGGTAGAGTCTTTCCCTGTCAAGTTCCCAGGGAAATGTATTAAAGGAAACTATTTCAGTCAGTGGACACTGACCTCTCCCTGTGATGCCCAGTGGTTCTGGGCCCTGGACAAGCCACCTCTCCTAGGCAGGAGCAGCTTGTCTGACAGCTGAAGGCCAGCAAGGGAAGCTCTGAGCAGTAACAGCCCTCAGGAGGACATCGTTCATCTCACCACACTTCCGAACCTTCGTTCCTTTACACTCTGCCTCCTTCATTTCCTCTTCTCCTGTCCCTCCACTCCCCCCCCCCTTTCCTCGTCCCTCACCCTCGCTTTCCACCCGGTCTCTTTCCTAGACCTCATCCTCACCTCTCTGACTTTCTCTTCCTCCGTTATCACCTCCATCCTCACCTCCCCCACCTTCACCTCCCCCACCCTCACCCCATCATTGCTTGCCTCTCTCATTCTTCAACCCTTTTGCCTTCTCCTGCTTCACTCCTGGCCTCCTAGGTCTCAATCCCTCACCCTTCACCAGCATCTTTCCCTCGTCTCCACTACACAAATGAAAACCTAGGCGTGTACAGCTGGACTATGAGATGCCTATGGTTGGAGAATGCATTACAGAGGCATCGTGGGAGTGTGAGGCCCTTCTTGAACCTTTATGGAAGGAAAAACAGGCATGACAATTCGACAAGAAAAACAAGGAGGAACAGGAGAAGCCGGGATGCCAGCCCCAGCCTTCCTGCCTTCTGCCCAGGCTGTTTGCTAAGCCTCACAGTTCCCCGACTGTGGACACTTAAACACAGCTGTAAAAGGCAGGTACGGGAGCAGGGGCAGAGGAAGATGGGGGAATAGAAGCCTAGTTTCTCCCCAGTGCAGAGGATGCTCCTTCATAAATGGAGGTAGGGCCACACCTTCCTCTCGAGGCAGGGAGATGAGATTCACCATCAGGGCACAGAAAACCGAGTGCTTGAAGCCTTGTGGGGTGACAATCCTGAAAACCTGCCCAAGGCACTGCAAAGATGAACTCAGACCAGCAATAGAAGTCTGGAAGCATCAACGGGCCCCAGAAAGGCACCTGTTGAAACAGGTCTGCAGGTTCTAAATAGCCCTTCTCAGCCATGGAGCCACACCTGCCTCTGTGCAGATCCCTCCAATCTGGACCAAGGAACCATGAGTCACTCATGTGGCTCCTGGCTTTCAAATCTACTTCCTAAGAAGAGGAATAGCCCAGTGTGGAGCAGGGGCCTCTGAGGACAAAGGTCATGGGAAGATCATCTCTCTGGCTTCTTCAAGACACCATTGCCCGGGGACCAGACAGACAAGGCTATCTCCCTCCATGTATGCCCAACCAGTCTCCAGGCTTGTGTGGGGGTTACCCATGAGTACAGTCTTTGGGGTTCTATTTACAAGGTTGCTATGCTCTGAAGAAAAACAAAAAAACAAAAAACCCAAAAAAACAAAAAACAAAAACCCAAGCATTACTAGAGGTTCAGCATCGAATGTAAAAGGACAGAGATGTGAGCTTCTATCAGACAAGGCCAGACCGTTCCTCTGAGTGATTGCCCAGTCTCAATTTTCAAATTGCAGTAATAATTTATTAAGTGTGCAGGCAATATGTGGGAGCCAAATGTCTCCTTCTACCACATGGGTTCTTAGGGATCGAACTCAAATACTCAGGCTTGTTGGCAAGAGACTTTATGGCCGAGCATCTCACTGGCCCATGTGGTTTCCTAGTCTATCCTTCATGTCCACTAAGTATGGGTTGGTCATAGAACCCAGAGCCAAGAAAACAAGGAGTAGCATAATTCATGGAGCCCCTGGGGCAGTCAGGCCTCTCAACTTATCTCTGCCAAGGTCAAGACTGCCCGTCATCCACTAGGGCCCCATTTTATCATGGCTCCTGGCCTTGACAGAAGGTAGCTTTTTGTTTATTTTTAAAATAACTTCCATGCCCTTTAGCTCAGCCTCAGCTGCCCAGCAGGAAGGTAGGGCACTCATGGAATATTTTCATGCCAGAAACAGACATTTTGAAGTCTTTCTTTCTTTCTTTCTTTCTTTTCTTTCTTTTTTTTCTTTCGAGACAGGGTTTCTTTGTGTTGCCCTGGCTGTCCTGGAACTCACTCTGTAGACCAGGCTGGCCTCGAACTCAGAAATCCGCCTGCCTCCACCTTCCAAGTGCTGGGATTAAAGGCGTGCGCAACCACTGCCTGGCTCTTTGATGTCTTTCTACTTTATAAATTATTGAATAACAGTGATTTTTAGTTTCTCAGGCTGTAATTCACTACGTAGTCCTGATTTCATGGTAATTGTAGGTACAAATATTAACACCCAGCTTGCTGATCTTCCAGAGGACCTGCATTCAGTTCACAGCACCACTGGGCTCTTTATGACCTTAACTCTAGCTCCAGAGGGTGTGGTACCCTTTTCTGTCTCCCAAAAGTACCTGAATACATGTATGAACACACACTTACAAACATGCACACAAGCACACACACATCATACACACATACACCACATGCACACACACCGCATACACATACACAAACATAAACACACACACACCCCACACACCTAAACACACACCACATACATACACACATCTATACATATACCACATACAAATTACATACACAAATACAGCATACATGCACACACATCACACACATACCACACCCACCACATACACACACACACACCACATACCACATGCACACACACACATACACACATACCACACATACATATCACACATACCACACATACACATCACACATACCACATATACACATCACACATACCACACATACACATCACACATACACACACAAAACACCATACACATACACACACACACATCCCACAAGTAAAAAATAGATCTTAAAAAAAGAAAGAGCTAAAGAAGCAGAGAGCCGCTCCCACTGATGAGAGCTGCCAGCCTAGTAGCACAGCTGGAATCTTAGCTACTCTGGAAGGTGAAGGTCAGCCTGGACATCATCCTGAGTTCAAGACTAACCTAGCAACGTGGCAAGGCCCTGTTTCAAAAGAAAGAGAAGAATCTGAGGGTATACCTCAGTGGTAATGCACTTTCCTAGCATGCATGAGGCCCTACATTCAATCTCCAGCTCTGAGATGGAGGGAGGTGGGGCCCATGCACTGTAGGTGCCAGTCTAAGAGTTTTTGGAGAGTGAAGAACCATGAAGAGAGGGAGGCAGCCAAGCAGCAGGACACAGCACTGCCTGGGCCTGGATGGGTAGCAGTTCAGTGGGCTAAGTACATCAGGGGAGTCGGCGATGCGCTGAAACCTGGGGATGGTTGGAAGTTTGCTACGGGGGGAAGGGGGGGTTGCCATAGCAGCGTACCAGGTGGTCAGAGGATGGGTTGGTAGGCACCAAGGCTCCTTCCATAGGTTGCACCCCTTGTTGGTCTGGCGTGTTTGATAAGTTCAAAAGTCTGGTTTTCTTGAAATGGTTTTGATATACTCCAGCGTCATGGGCTGCTAATGGACGCCAGCAAGTTCATAGACGCTAATTTGTTATGAATGCGAATACTCGTTATTTCTGGCTCTTGCTGGACAGGTGGAGGAGTATCCATGTGCACAGAAAACGGAATGCTTCTTCCGCCTCAGCATTTGTCCTTAAAGTGGAGCCAACGGCTGCTTTGTAGGTGGTGTCACTCAGGCAAGGAGCAGCCTGAAAGCCTTTGCTCCACGCCATAGGAAATAGCTTAGAGTAGAACACAGCCTGCTCTGCCTGAATAGTCAGCCAAAAAGACAGCCATCTTGATCATGAGCCCCACAGACGGTTCTAGAAGAGATTATTGAGGTGAGGACTTAATGCAAGTAGGAGAGAAACAAAAAAACACGTGAGCTGTACACATCCTGTTGAGCTCCCTCAACCCCATAAGTCTGTGATGGAGAGGGGTTTGTTCATGGCTCTCTCTCTCAGGTAATGGGAAGGGACAGACAGGTTACTTAATGACCCTAGGGATGCACAGGCTGGAGGTAACAGAGCCTAGATTCCCACCTGCCTGGTGCTTAACCTCTGCATCTTACTGCCCTGCCAGTGAGTGTCCTGGGGGAGTAATGCTCCTGTGTTCTCTGGGACGGGTGTCCTACCAGGACCAGCCCAGAGGACACAGCAAGAAAGTCTGGGTTCCCTGAAGAGGCTAGAGAACTACCCATGTGACATGACGACGTGACATAAGAGGGCTGCTTGAACAAACGCACATTGGGAATGAGATGGGTGGGGGACGGCACGGCCACAGACTGATCTTAGACTTCCTGGGTGACCCAAGACTCAGGCTCCAAGATGCCTGGAATGCTGGAACCAGAAGCTCCCACACTGCTTCTGCAGCTCTTCTGTCAGGGACCCGGGTGCAGGAGAGGTGAGTAACACTCCAGAGCTCCATCTTCCAAGTCTGTGTGTGGATTCTTAGCAGATGGATAGAGCCAAGGAGTGGCTCCAAGGAGACAAAAGCCGCTGTCCCTAACAGAGGCAGGTCCAGTACAGGTAGGACCTGGGTGGAGCTGGCAGGGAGGCCGGTTTGTGGTCTCTTACCCTGGCCCTAGACTTTCTGGAGCCTCAGCTTCAAATCCCATAAGACCCCAAGCTGAGTCAACCCGGAGGCAGCTCACCCTTCAGGGCATTTTCTTTGACTGGCTCTTTCCCCAATGACAGCAATGATACTTGTAAGCCTGGCTGGGTCCGGGTCAAAGTCAGTCATGTTCTCCCTGTCTGGATGGTGTCCTGACCCCCATAAACCACTGGAAATCTCCTGGAAAATCCACTACAGAACCTCAGCCTCCACAATTTATATATTAACAAGAAATAGTTTCTAGGCTGCCAGGGCAAGGCCCAAGAAGCACTGAGGAGAGACAACATTTTTCTTAAGGTAGTGAGTGGAAGGAACCATCCAGGCTATGGGCCATAGTGTCCAGGGGCAAAGCCAGTTGAGTCGCTGCATGAAGGAAAACACCACACAAACTTAGTTCAGAATCAACAGGTAACACAATTGCTGGGTGCAACAACTAGCATCCTAATCTTATAAGCCATATTAAATATAAACCTCCGGTGGTGAATCCTGGCAGACTCACCATCTAAACCAGGGCCACTTGTTAGCTGCATATTGTCCTCTAAGCTGTCCAAGTCCAAAAGCATGCTACACCACTGCCATGGCAGGGCCCTTCCAGGTTGAGCTGGGCAAAGGAAGATGGCTGGGCAGGTGTTAAAGCTGGAGCCCACAGCCTTGTCCAGAGTCACTTGAGCACAGGATTCACCTTGCAGTCTCACCCTTCAGGCATACCAGGAAGCAGTAACTCTGACTCTCTTCTTGCAGAGGGTCCTGGGGTCTGTGCACTGATGGGAAATAGCTTGCATCTCACATGGGGATGTGTGACAGTGTCAAGTGTCAGAGCAGATAACACAGGGTCCCTTGCCCCTTTCCTCTGGGTCTTGCAGTTTCTCTGACCGTAAAGCAATTCCAGCCAAGCCAAACTTAACTCCCTCTTCACAACATTTTCTCCAAAGGCACACAAATGTCTCAGTTCCTAGTTGATACCCTTCCTTTCTAAAACCTTTGGTTCCCTCAGGAGGCAGGTGTCCGATGTATTCAACAACTGGGTACTCTGTGCGCCCCCCAAATCCTTTTCCAACCACCCCTTGAAGCTTGCCATGATTTCCCTTCACCTGTAGGCTGTCCAGTGCCTTAACCACCAAGTCTGTTCACAGCATCAGACTTGCCCCTTAAACTGAGATCATCTCAATTTTACTGTCAGTATCACTTACAGTCCTTAAGATAGGCTGAAATGAGTCTGGAATCTTGAAGACACCACACACACACACACACACACACACACACACACACACTCACACACACACACACTCCAGCCAGTTATAGTCAAGAAATAGCAAGGCCTTCTGGAAAGGAAGCTCCAACTGGTCCCTGCTCTCCAATCCCAGGAGCGTGTGTGTGTGTGTGTGTGTGTGTGTGTGTGTGTGTGTGTGTGTGACTGTGTGTGTGTGTGTGTGTTTAGAGGGAGTGAAGCAGTTTTTTACATTCCTGCCCCAAGCTAGACAGGGCCCTGGGGCAGAGTGTTAAACCCAGGCTTCCTGCTCTTGTCCTAGGCCAGCTGGGAGACTGGAGTAGCTCTTAGCTCTCTCTTCTCTGAACCTCTTACTTTTCTCACACCCTCTGCAGCATGGATGGGTAATCCTGCAGTGTGCCTTTGCCCCTGGCAGATGGGTGAGGTGCTTCCTGAACTCCCTGCTGACTCCATTGCTACTGCTGCTCTTCTCAGGCTCTGCCTGTCATGACCCTTTGTTCTGCACACGGTAGGTGTGTGTGACAACAGCCAAATGGAGAGGCCAGCAGCTGTCCGAAACCCATCCCTTATCTTTAGCAGAAGCATGTTCCCCTCCTCTTGCTTTGGTGCTTCAGCAGCTATGGTCATCTGGGCCCTATTATTCATCCACTGCTGACTCCTGTTCCCTGCCCTGGAAGCTCCTCCATGTGAATCCTCAGTTGGATTTACACCCCATCACTGCAACTCCCTCCACCCCAACACCCCTCCCCTGCAGCCTGCTCCTCCAGGGGAGTCCCCAGTGTGATATGCCCTTTCAAGTCCAGCAGCTGCTTTGTCCCAGCTTGGCCCAATACACACTTCTCAGACCTGGGTCACCCTGTGGTTTGCTGAGGGTTAATCTTGGATGACTATGTTTTCTCAAGTGCAATTCAATCCCCCAGCTGTGGGGCTCAGGGGTAAGAATGGTGAATCTGGGTCCCAGTCACACTCTGGAGGACACTGTTTGGAAGAAGTTCCTTTCGTTTTTTGCTTCTGTGACCTCATTCAGCTCTTTATCAGCCATTTGGACTTGATCCCAGGCACAGGCACAGGCACATGAGGTCCCTACCTTTCCAGGAAAGGCCTGACCCTTTTTGGGGTTTCCAGATAGAAGGGTCTTCCTTGCCTTACAGTTGACACAGTCTTTGGGGTGGCTGCTAGCAAACCCCACTTTTGGAACATGAGGGCTTCAGGTCTCAGATTCAGACTCCTGAGTGTGACTTCTAGCCCTTCCCCCTTCCGATGGCTCACCCCTCTCCTTTCTTTGTGACTCCGAAGCTGCAGGCCAGGCTATGCTCCAAACCTCAGGTCTGAGCTGTGACAGAATGACTGTGGTGTGCAGGGCTGAGCCTTGCTTGGTTATGACATCACCCTCCAAGTTGTGCACTTTCTTTGCCTCTGCTGGAAGATTCACAACCCCATCAAGGCTTGGCTGCAAAGTCGCTGTCCTTACTCACTCCAGGGTTCCCTAAAGGTGCTCCTGATGCCTGCAGACTTTTAGACACCACCTGGGCTCAGGTTCCATCCATGGGAGGTCCCTGCCTCTCCACCCCAGCTCTGAGGCCAGCTGCAGCTGAGGGATCAAGGGAGTTCCAGAGGCCAAGGCCCGGGATGCCTTTGGCTCTTCGACATGCTTCTGTGGAAATCCCTGCAACCGCTGAGAGAGTGTTTTTCAAATCCCCTTTAAATATGTTCAAGGTTTCAAAACATAGAAGGCAGCAGTGCAGCCCAGCAACTCTCAAGTCCTTAGGAGGGAAGGAGCTGAGAGCCATCCATGCTTCTCCAGCCTCCACATCCAGGAGCTAGCTCCCTGTGCAGCCCCATACATACATACATACATACATACATACATACATACATACATACATACAT
>JADRCH010000153.1:6735110-6769464 GCA_019843965.1 Rhynchomys soricoides | reverse complement strand
ATAAGGGTCCAAATGTTCGCCTCCTGACTTATCAAGATGCCATAAGCAAAAGGGGGAATCACCTTGCTCTTCCTCCGAACCTTTAAAAAAAAAAATCATACATTTTACTGACTGGAATTCAGATTTAGGAATTGGAAATCAGGCAGCCATGTTATACCTATGAGGTAGGGCCAAGGAAATAGTAGAGATCTCGGTCCTAAAAGCCTTGAATTCCTGAACTAAAGGCCAGGAACTAATTTTTCTAGGTTTGTAAGAAGAGAGTCTTCAGTTACGATAGTCGTTGCTTAGTCCCAGCTTCCTTGTCATTTTTATTGGTCCAGCAGAGGTGCCTGCCTGCCCATCTCACACTTTCATGGGTTACTGCTGCACGGGCCTCATCAATCCAGTGCATTGAGGTAGGCAACTCCTTCAACTCCCTTTTCTACATGGAGAACTCTGTCTGGGGCTCCTTGGTGTCTCTAAGCTACATGTGAATGCAGCTTGTGACACGCGCTTCTACCTACTGAGCCATCCCACCAGCCTGTGAATTTGCTTGTAGAGATTCTATTTTAATACACAGCATCCTTACAAAAATATAAAGTCCTTTTAAAAGAAAGCATTTGAAGCCGGGTGATAGTGGCGCACGCCTTTAATCCCAGCACTCAAGAGGCAGAGGCAGGTGGATCCCTGAGTTCTAGGGCAGCCAGGGCTACACAGAGAAACCGTGTCCCAGAAAACAAACAGGGAGAAAGGAAACAGGAAGGAAGAAGGGAAGGAAGGAAGGAAGGAAGGAAGGAAAAAAAAAGAAAGGAAACATTTTAAGAAAGAAAAATCTGAAGGGAGGTTAATGAGGAGGCAATTCTGAGCATAAACTGTTATCTAGGAGAACTTGCAGAAACCTGGGTTGACCGAGGCTCACAGGGTGCCCCCTGACGCTCAGCCAGCCAGCCAGACTTGGCTCTTCCTAGCTGCATCCAGAGGCCCCAGGAAGAATGTGTATGGGGTCAAAGCCATTGCCAGAGTGTGCACTGGTACCCGGCTCTCCTCTAGCCCAGCTCAGTTGATGTCTTCTACCTTGTAGGCTGTGGGGCTGCTTTAATGCCACTCTGCTGTGCTGTGCCCTGGGTACTGTGTTGCCCTTAAGTATTTTCTACTCCCTGCACTTTGTAAAGAGTCTCTTTATTCTCCACTTGGCGTGCCCCTTTAGTTATCTGCTGGGATCCTGGATAATATGTATTATCATTTGAGAAAGAAAGTCTATGCCAATTACAGAAAGTGCCTGATTACTTTTTAAAAGAATTATGCATTTATTACAAACAAAAACATATAATGATTACTTATTTTCCTGAGTACTGAATCTGGAAACATGGCTAAGAGGCATTTCTTTTGAAGAGAAACAAGTGTCCCACAATGCCTTCTATTGCTATAATAAAACATGATGACCCAAAGCAACTTAGGGCTCACAGTCGTTATGAAGGGAAGTCAGGGCACGAGCTTAGGTCAGGGACCTGGAGGAGCACCGGTTACTGCCTTGCTCCCTGTGATTACTCAGTGTGTTTATGATTCTGTTATATATCCTCAGGAACAGCTGCCCAGGGGAGGTGCCATCCATAATGGG
Organism: Rhynchomys soricoides; assembly: GCA_019843965.1. Classification (NCBI taxonomy): domain Eukaryota; kingdom Metazoa; phylum Chordata; class Mammalia; order Rodentia; family Muridae; genus Rhynchomys; species Rhynchomys soricoides. The sequence continues at coordinate 6,767,867 of JADRCH010000153.1, read as the reverse complement.
CTAATACTCCCACATCAATCAGTAATCACGAAAATGCCCCAAGAACTTGCCTACAGACCAGTCTTATAGAGGTATTTCTCAACTGGGGTTCCCTCTTCTCAGATGATCCTAATTTGTGTCAAGTTGATGTAAATAAAAACCTAACCAGCGCACATAGCTAATAAATTAAGGCCAATTGAGTATGCTAGTCCACTAAATAAAGATGCATAATTCTTTCAGTTACAGAGATGTGGATGATTAAAAGAAATCAAAAACATCATCGTTCTGTAAAATCCAGCAGTGTCGCTGTGAGTTGGGCAGTCACAGAGAGAAAAATGAGCACGCTAAACAACAGATACCTGAGCCAACTTAAAGCTACAAAGTAGCTACTGAGTTCAGAGCAAAGTCTCTGGAAGAAGTTGCCATGGTCCCATATAGTCCCGCCATTTAGAAATAATGACCTGCGTTGTCACCAGGCTAAGGGACCTGCGTAAGGTGAAAGGCTATAAAGAAGCAATCCAGCTTTATGATTGGAGGCCACAGACTGGCTGGATGGTGGATCTGTGCTATTGCTTTATAGTTTATACAGAAATAAAAGACAGTGTTGTTTTCTATTTTTTAAATTAAAAAAGTATTTATGTTTCTGTGTATATGCTTGTGTGTGTGTGTGCCTGTGCCCATAGAGGCCACACGAGGGCATTGGATTCCCTGGAACTGGAGTTTCAGGAGGCTGTGAGCCACCCTACGTGGGTGCTGGGGACCAGACTCAGATCCTGTACAAAATGTAAGTGCCTTTTACTGTCAAGCCTGTCTTTCCAGCCCCAACGGGGCCTTAAATGGGAAGTTTAGACTTTGGTTCATATTTTAAATTTGTTGCTGTACACATAATTGTGTGTTTGTGAGTGTGCATGCATGTGTGTGTGTTCCTGTGAGTGCAGGTATGCACATGCCATGGCACACGTGTGGGGATCAGACACTCTGGAGTCTGTCCTTACTCTCCACTTCATCTGCGATAGGATTTACTTGTTGGTTTTCTAGTGCATACGCCCCAAGTGCTCTGCCTGCAGGCTTATGGGAATTCTCCTGTCTCTGTCTGCTATCTTTCTCATGGGAGCTCTGTAAGTACAGGTGCTCATGATTTGGATCCAACTTTTAGGTAGGTCTCAGGTCCTCATGTCTAAGCAGCAAGGGATTCTATCCATGGGGCCAGTTCCTCAGCCCCAAATTTCTCACGGTGTCTAGACTATATACCATGAGGGTAGATTTCCCCTCTATGAATTATGAGCAATGGCAGAGACCAATTTGAATAAGGGAGAATATGAAACAGCCATTCTGATTCTGTTTCTTAGACAAAACAATATTCCAGCTTCTTCGTCATTGTGTGGGCTGGAATCCTAACCCCAGAGCTTCTCACAAAACTAAGAAGATGGTTGAGAAAGCAGAACCAGTGGCTTTTTCTAGCCTATCCCATCCCTGGGCACAGGAGGGAGAAGAGAGCAGCTGACTTCTTACCTTACAGTCGGGAGAGAAGGACAGAATTCTAGCTGCTCATCCTAGTGATGTACACTGCAGCAGGGTATCGGTGTCATGGCAACCACAGAGAGGGCTGGAGCCTGCTGCCTTGCTCCCTTGGCTTCTAGAAAGAACGTGACTGCAAGTATTTCTCTTCCCTTGGCATTCCCCAGCAGCCCAGGTTACAGCTGTGGAAAGCCTGGGCTCTTCCATTGCCGTTCCATTTCTAACACTGTCCTGGATAAGTGAGGGGCTGGAGGGACATCCCCCACCCAACCATAGGGTTGGCCCCTGGAGCACCACTCTGATAAGCAGCCCTGCCTACCAGACAACCCTACCATCCTACAGTGAGAGCCACATGGACATTAATCCCAAGTGCTTACTGGAGACAGTGGTACCCCACCAAACACCTGCAGTGACTGTCCTAGAGGCTCCACTGAGCCAGAGAGGGCTTCTATCCATCTAATGAGGGAAGGACAGGCCACTGGGAGGGGTAAAGGGGTGTGAGGCTTTGGAGGACAGCATTCAGGGTTGTGGAGAAGTTGATAGGAGTGTGGTGCTGTTGGCTGGGCCCAGCTGTGCTGCCTGCAGGCCTTGGTGTGGGCAGGGTGACGGAAAGTGTTCTACGGGTGTGCTTGCCTGACACAGGCTTTCTTACATCCCTGGTTCCATTCATGGTGAAGGATATTTGAGAGAAAAGTCCTCCACAGCCAGAAGTAAGCAATGGGAAGGTCCCTATGGAGTCTTCCCTCACTGAGCCCTCCTATCGGCTGTGAGGCTCTCCTGGGAGGCAGGAGGGATGGGTTAGATATATTTGGAGGCTTAGATGCATGCACAAATCACTCACACAGTCATGTATCCGTCACGCTCCGGTTTTGAAAATGTCATTTAATGTGGCTACAATGATGACATCCTCGTACACTGGAGGGAATCCTCTGGAAAGATGTGGCTGGAGGGGTAATGAGAGGCAGCAGACGGCCCTAAGCCTCCAGGAACCTCTCAGAGCCATGGGATAATTCATCAGCCATTGAGGGACCACAGTGTCAGCTGTGGCTGCCCCATGAGGAGGCTCAGAGACAGTTCGAACTGCAGAGCGAAGCCTGTGGTTTGCAGATGTCTCTCTGCTAAGCCAGCTATCAGCGCTCTACCCTGAGCATCCAGCCCCATTGGAAGGTAGGACCAGGACTACCAGTGCACTTCTCCAATTACTAACTCTAATCTCTCCTCAGGAGAGAAAGGTAGGGCATGCTCCTGGAGGTCAGAGCCACCTGGTGTGACTTATCTTTCAGGTAAGGCTAAGGTAAAATGCAGCTGCCTGCAGATGTCCCTGAACATGAACGTGGGGCCTTGGCTGATGAACAAACAGAACTGGTCTACAGTTGAAGAAAGTAATCATCTTCCTCAGTTGATTCCTCCCTGGCCTGGAAAGGATGGTCTTCTACTTTGGGACTATAAAGTCCTCTGAGTGTATTTGTGTGTGTGTGTGTGTGTGTGTGTGTGTGTGTGTGTGTGTGTGTGTGTGTTCTGGGAATCAAACTCAGGTGCATGGCAAGGACACACAGTCCACATACTCAGCTATCTCCCAGGCCCAGAACCTTTTTCTACAGCATTAGCCACCATCTTTGTAATGAATCACACTTTCTGCATCTTTAAGGGTGTGGCCTATGAGTAGACACAAGTGACTTCTAAATGCTATAGACCTAGGCTGGAGAGATGGCTCAGAAGTTAAGAGCAATTGCTGCTCTTATATAGGGTTCGAGTTTCTGTTTCAGCACCCACGTTGGGCACCTCACAACTGTTTGTAGTTCCAGCTCCAAGAGGTTGGACGCCCTCTTCTGGGCTTCACTTGCACCTGCATGCACATACATGTGCACACACAGGCACATACACATCGATACATGTATTAAATATTTAGTGTAGCAGATCAGGGTGACTGACTGGCCTGTAACAATGTTTTAACAAAGTAAACAATGTTGCAATTGCAATCTTAGGAGACCATTTAGGTCAAACACAGGCAGCCTGGAAACACGATCATTCAAACACAACTTTCCTTCCCTCCCTCTCCATCTCTTTTCCTCCTTCTCTCAGTCTTTCTTGGACCAAAGGTGGGCTGACAATTTACAAACCACAGACCGGATTACTGTCACATACATGCATTCCCTGTCCGTGTCCCTGATGCCTGGCATGGCCCCTGCTCCTTGCAGGAACTTGATAAATGTTTGTTGAATGAAGAAGGTCACTCCCCCTGCCCTTGGGGATTGTCAGCTGATAGGGTCCATGAGGGCAATGGGAGGAGCGACAGCTAACGAGGGTGGGGGGATGGGTTCAGAAGCCACTTATGGCGGGTGGTCACAGAGTCAGATCAACTTTACTTGAGGTAATTCAAGGCTTATATAAGTTGGGAGACTGAGGATAGAAACACCCAGGATGGGCAAAGGTCATTGGTTGAAGGCTTAGGGTACCGAAATGCCTCATTAGCATGGGGAAGCATTTCAGGAATCTGGTGTTGGATGAATGTGTTCTTATCAGGAGAATGGAAGATGAACCTGTAATCTAACTAAGGCTATGAGATATTCTGCAGGTAAAGGGTTTTGAATTCTCCAGACAAGGTCAGAGAAGGAGAAGCCCTGCTAATGAAGGGAGTCTTCCATTACACACCAAGTCCAGGGGCTATCCAGTTAATGGTAGACTTCAACCTTAATTAGCAGTTTTCCCACATTACCAAACATCCCATCATATTCTCTGTGAAAATAAATAGATGGGAGCTGGATAAGTGGATAGATCCACAAATAAGCAGATGATAGGAAGACAGGCTGAACCTTCCTGGGACTGCAGCTACATAACTCTGCTCTGCCTAGTAGACTCTGAATGGAGCTGAACTTCCTCATCATTTGTTTAAGTGAAAATAAGCTTTCTGTGTTACTCTACCATGACCCCAGCAAGGAGGCATGCTGCAGGAGAGAACTCTCTAGGTTCTAGAAGTCTAGAAGTTAACAACAAGGTCAACAGAGCCTGTGTGTTGAATGACCTGAGGACAGAGCTGCTGGCCCAAGCCCCTCACCTCCAGACCGCTCTGTGAGGAAGCAACAGATGTCATTGGTTTAATGGAGGTGTGTGTTGAAGGAACATGCACAACCCTGAATACGACACAGGATACTACACGAATACTACAGAAGGTATACACTCCCCCATTGTGTCATCTCAATAGGTGGCATATTCTGTTTAACATAGAGATTATCACCGATTTCCATGCTAGTGTCAGGGTATGGTGTATGATGTGTCTGATATGTGGAAGCCAGGAGGGAACATTAGCATACTCTCCCATGCAGAAGTTCAGGGTCATATGGACAAGGGATCAGCATGTGGTGAGAGACAGGAGGCAGAGGGTGGCACTCTCAGGGATGCTGAGGAAAGACATCTAGGTCCTTCCAGAACCCAAGGCTTTGACGATTCACCCTCAAGCCGCTGTGTTCTTAACTTATCAGGGTGAAGCCGACCGCATGTTCAAGACCTTCATTCTGACCCAAACTTCCAGTCTTTCTTAGTCACCCAGTGCATGTGTGCATTTCTATGCAAATGTATAGATGTGTGCTGCTGTCTGCCTATGTGTGTATGTGTGTGTGTGTATGAGCACTGGTGTTGTGCATATATGTGCATGTGTATACCCATGTGCTACACCTGTGTCCTGTCAGGACCTGGTAGAGACAGTTGAGTCTGAGAAATAAACAAGGCTCTCATTTGGATGGCACGGGCTCTAAACTCTTTTCTGTACACTAGGCCGGTCGTCTAATTGCGGTGGATTGAGACACTCAGACAATCTGAGGCTTCAGTGCAGTCATTACTCAGTTACATCTACTAGGATGAGAGCCCCTACCCAAGCAGGCAGCTCCTTCTGGGCTCAGGTCTTCTGTCTTTTGTTCCTGGGGTGCAAATGCCAGAAGCCTGTATGAAGCACGGTTGGCCTGCAGCTTGGCTGGGTTGCTCACTTCCAAGGGCCTTTTGATCTTGCTGACGCTGACACAAAACCCCAGGATTCAGTTCTGTGGCTTTGATCTGCATAATAGAATCAGGCAGGGGGAGACTGACATATATGGAAAAGCCTTTTTGGCTGCCTTGGGCTCAGGGATAAGGGAAGCACAGACTTGGATATCCCATGAGGGCGAATTCTGGAGAACTTGGGAAATAAAAGCTGAAGGGTGTAGAGAAGGGAGAGATTATCGATGAATTCCTATCATTGTCTTACCGGCTTCTCTGGAGGGACAGACAGTGACTAAGACAGGACTCTGCCAAGGGATGACGACTTGACTTGGCTGCAAAGGTGCGGTTTCTAGTCGGGCCTGAATAAATGAAGCTCAAGGTTCCAAATCAGATTTTTTTCCCCCAACACTAGTTTGTTGTTTTTTTGTTCTTGTTGCTGTTTTATTTTCTATCTCTGGCCCCTTCCCCAAAACATGTTAGCAAGAGTCAGGCAGAGGATGCACCGGATCTGGGCAAGTGGGCTGTCTCTCTTTCTTCTTCCATCTTACTTGGGAGGAACTGGGTGGCTCTTTCCTGAGCAGTCTCTTGAAGGATGAAGGTTGCTTTCTGCTTCTGCAGGCCCTGTTCCTCAATAGGAGTGCATTCCTGTTGTATTCTCCTATGAGCAGGCCACGTAGAGCTACCCACATCTTCACTTCAAATGTGAGTCGGTCCTTGGTTGCTGACACCTCACTAGGGTGCCCTGAAGACCTCAGGAGGCCAGAAAATGCTGTGGGGATGTGGAAGCTGAACACTTGGTAGCCTAGTGCATGATGCTCAATCGGACTTCTCATATTGACGACTTCAGTCTTTTCCAACTTCTCTGCTGGGAAAAAGTTTGGACCTCCAGGCTCTTCAGCATCTCCTTGAACTCTCAGGCTAGAGGTGTAAGTTATGTTGAGCTTTGTGATTCACCCCTGGGATGCAAAGCATACCTTCAGGAAGTTTTTCTTTGTAACCAGAAGAACATTGTAGTAACCACCCTGTAGACTTTATTTTCAACTCTTTCAACACTTCTACAGGTGAGCTGCAACTTTCTTCATTTGGAAGGAGATGCTATCAGGGAGGCAGCTGAGTTAAACAAGGTTGTAACACTTTGTCAAGGAGCCAGGATCTGAATCAGGTGGGCCTGTACCAGAGCTCAGGAAATACCATGGGTTTTGCTACCATGCTGCTGTGGGAACCAGGCGACTCTCCCCACATCCCCTGTACTCTGAATCAGTGTGCGTGCATAGTGGGTGCCTTGGGTCAAGTGTGAAGGATGGTGCCTCTGAGTTGGTCATGTGACTCTGGCTATATCTGCCCCAAGGGCTGGAGCAGCCCGAGGCTGGGGGTCCTCCTTGGGATAAGAAATAAACCCAAAGCAGAGGACTTCAATCACAGGCTCACTAAGTGAGAGCGGAGAATGGAGAAGATGGGATTTGGAGTTTGAACAAAGACTGAGAAGGGACTGTGGGGCTTCCATCTGGAAGGAAAGAACTCACCCGAAAGGGAATATGGTAAAATCGGCTTGCCACAGAATCCCATTCACGCAATCCTGCGCAATTACTGGGTGCTAGAGAAAGATCTGTCGTTTTCAGAGGAAGTTCTCAGGCTGGCCTAACCATAGTGTACACAGATAAGCATTCACATACCACCCCACAGAACACATAAAACAGTAAAAATCCAGGTCGGCTTGTAATGAAGAGAGAGATAAACTGGGTTTGGTAAAGTCCAGAGAACTTAAGACTCAACCGTTGGTTATCAGAAACCCATTCATTCTAGAACACATCTGTCTTAGTCACTGTCCTATTGCTGTGAAGAGACGCCATGACCAACCATGGCAACTCTTATAAAAGAAACTGATTAATTGGGGCTAGCTTCCAGTTTCAGAGGTTTAGTCCATTATCATCATGGCAGGAAGCGTGATGCCATGCAGGCAGACATAGTGCTGGAGAGGGAGCTGAGAGTTCTACATCTGGATCGGCAGGCAGCAGGAAGAGAGAGACACTGGGCCTAGCTTGGGCTTTTGAAACCTCGAAGCCCGCCCTTAGTGACACATTTCCTCCAACTAGGCCACAACTCCTAATCCTTCTCAAGGAATGCCACTTCTTGATAACTAAGCATTCAAATATATGAGCCTGGGGGGGGGGATTCTTAATAAAAATCATCACTCCATCTTACTTGTAAAGCTAATCTATGGATTGAAAACATCCTCATGTGTTGTTAATGTGAATTCTCAAAGGTTTCTGATTGTGCTTGCTCTCATTTTGGTTTTTTGTTTCGGGGCAGAATCTTACTACGTATACAAGGCTATCCTTCAACTCACAGCCCTTCTGCCTCAAATCCCCCAAGTGCTGGCATTATAGGAGTGTGCCAACACACCCAGCTCCTGACTGACCTTGAACTCCTGAATCTCCAGCTCCCTAGTGCTGGGATTATAGACACACATCACCATGACCGTGCCCCTTTGTTAGACTCAGTGAGTCTATTGTATGAACACTGGAATGGGCAGTTTCCTCCCTCTGGTGAGTTCTAGAACTTAGATTTGCACTTGCTTCAAATGCATCTTGACCCGAGTCTAAGTTAGCTTTTCTGCCATCTGTGGAGAGGGCACATGTTCTCACACTTCCCAGAACATCTGTGTGAAAACCATACCGGACAAACGTGGGAACTCTGAGGTAGTGACTCATGGTTCTGGTCAGATGGAGGGTGCATGGGCTGACACCCCAGGAGGGGGACTTGGACCATGGACTTGGCGGCCTTCTACCAGGGCAGGAAAGGAAAAATGTGGGGTGAAGGCGTTGGTCGGGAAAGAGAAAAGCACAGAATCAGTAAAAAGCTGGGCAGGCAGATCCCGGCTGAGGCTTTGTTCTGTGTAAGGGCCTACGTTGATGGCAGGATGTTGTGTCCATGGGATGTGGGTAACCAGTAACTGCTCTCAGTGGTCACTTCCCCTGGTCACTGAGCCCCGTGCTGCTCTTGACCCCTCTCTCAGACTCCATAGTCTCCTTGAGAGGTGCTCAAACCCAAGGAGGCTGAGTCAGCAGGGCCAGGAAGCACCAAGAAACCCTTGGGGGAAATCCAAATCCCAGATCTTATTCTGAGAATCTCCCACCACCGGAAGGAAGAGGAGACCACGAAAATCAGCATTTCCAGCCCTTATTCCCATCCACTGGGGTGGACAGCCAGGGTTGGCATGTCTACAGCTATATTAATCCTCAGATTTCCGGGATGGCTGAGTTCCGTGACCCTGCAGTCAACTCAACTCCCTCTGTAGCAATCACCAGGAAGCTAAGCCACAAGTGCAGTCTGCTCACACTCAGCACCACCCCAACACACCAGTCCCCAGAAGCAAAGCTCCTGAGCCAGCTCCAGGAAGTGTCTCCCTGGGGCTTTCTAGGGTCAGGCCGGATGCCCATCTTAGTAGCCACCAACTATGGAAGGGCTCCAAAGTCCAGGGCTCCTGTGTCACTCCTTCCCTACGCCTCTGAGTTGCCTGTCCCTGTGGTCTGTGGTAAATTCAGTTCAGAATGGTGTTCCACAGTCACAAAGACCGACTTTGTTGAAGGCTGTCTTACCCAACACTGTTTGGTGAACACCAACTCAACACTTCTACCTGGGCGCCTCCAGGGACCCATCCTTGTATTTTTCCATCCACTTACAGTGTTTTTTCAGAGGGCTCAGATGCTGTGTGCTGTGAATGTGATTCCTCATAGTGTGGAGAGGGAGAAAATGTTAGCATTGGGGAAAATTTAATTCACGATAGGCTTTTTTTCTCCTTCTGCCTGTGTCGAACAATCCCGTGAAATGCACAGCTCTGCTCAAGACTGCTGTGTGTGTGTGTGGGGGGGGGGATTAAAATGGCAAAACCCTGGGGCAGGAGAGGTAGCTCAGCATACTGCTCTTGCAGAAAACCCAAGTTGGGTTGCAAGCACCCATGTTAGGCAGCTCACAATCACCTGTAACTCTAGCTCCAGGGGATCAAATATGTCTGGTTTCCACAGGCACAGACAAGTAATTAAATATAAAATAAATACATAATTTTTTAAATGCTGAAAATTACTAGTGGTCTCTTTCCTGGGTGGTGAAGGGCCCTGCGTTTGTCTGGGCTGTTGGGAACGATGCCTTTGCTAATGAAGAGGATGATTACTGTATAAAGAGAATCCTGTTTACAGGCCAAAGGCTAGCCCACTAGGCACCCTTTTCCCAAGCAAGAAGGCCTCCCTTGCACGGTGACTTCAACTGAAAGCAACCATCTATCCAGGCCACCATTTTCTTTTCTAGATGAAATGTTTTCAACACCCCTGACTACCACTAAACCAGAAGCCCCACCCCCACCCCCATTTAGACTGCCCTCAGAAAATTAACTGGGATCAAGAAGGATTCCGTGTGAGTCGGATGCTAAATCTGCCTGGCTCAGGGGGCTCAGGAGTTGGCCTGCAGCCCTTGGTTCGCAGGCTGGGGCTTCCGGTGACCGTTCATCCGGGATTTGTAGCTACAGGTATTCATTTCCCTGACTGAGTGGTGACTCACACACAGCTGAGGGAGCAGGGCCAGCCACAGGTAAAGACACCGCAGGGCTCCCGGGGCCCGGGTGGGAGTGGCAAGGGGGTGGGGTGAGGCAGGAAGAAGAGACAGAAAAGAAAGTGACAAAAAAACCAGACTCAAGACCCACTATTTTCAGCCTGCAATAGTCAAATATTAGATCCTGTCCCAAAATAGCTCCCTTTGTGCTGGCTCCAAGAAACAGGAAGCAAGAGGGAGCCGAGCACAACGCCCCATTCATCAGAGCCTGGCGGGTGCTAGCGGGTTCGCCACTCTATAATCCCTGACAGCCCTCACTAAATCATGGTCCTGCAGGTGCAAAGACTGCCGGGAACGTGGCCCATGCCCTTTTCAGGCAGTACACTGTCCCCACTCAGTAAGGCAGGGGAGCTTCCCCATGTAGCAGGGGTTCTTTGAGTAGCACTGAGTCCGAGATACCCACACACTGGCAAGCTGGGGAGAACTCGACTCTCTTTCCACACGAGTAGGGTCTGACCTACTGTTTACTTCAGTGTATCCCCCTCCCTAGCTCAGCAGGTGATGCAGTACCTCCGTCCTCCCTCACCCCCACGGGAGGTGACAGTATGGTCATTGAGTGCTTTTCTGATTAGAAGTGGAGAACTTGCTGGGGGGTGGGGGCGGGGCGGATCTCCTCCATCCCCCCACTCCCACCTCACCCCCGCCTTGTGCAGCTCAGGAAGACACAGGGGGATTAACTGCTCTGCTGCTGTAGTATCTGGCTCCTATGGAGGCTAACAGAGAGCATAGGCAGAACATGTGAGCTGCCATGTAGGTGCTGGGAATCAAATCCTGGGTCCTCTGGAAGAGCAGCCAGTGCCCTTAACTGCTGAGCCATCTCTCCAGCCCCTCAGTTTCGTTTTGTTGAGATTGGATCTCATTATTTAGCCCTGGATGGCCTGGAACTTATCACATAGCCCAGGCTAGCCTCCTTCCTGTCTCCGACTCTTGGGTGTTGAAGTTAAAGGTATGCACCAGCACACTCAGCAATATCTCACTAAGAAACAAATGCCACTGAGAATCATAAGACACTGGCACCGTCTCTGAGATGAAACCACAGCACTCGGAACCTTCTCCCTGGGACTCCATCAGCAAGTTCTTGATTGTCAGGGCATGGACAGATAGATGTAAAGAACTTAAGGTGTGGGGGAGAGACTGGGGGGAGGGGGGAACTGCAGTGTGGATGTAAATGTAATATATGAGGTAAAAATAAAATAAAGGGCTTACCTATGAGACAACTCTCAGCCTCCCCTGAGCACCTCACTTTCTTTGTCTGTATAATGGGGGGCTGAGCACCTCAGTTTCTTTGTGTAACGGAGAAGAGGAAAACAAAGCAAAACAAAACCACACCCAACTCCACAAGATGGTTAGGAAGATGGAATGAAGTCTGGAAATCCGGTATGAGCATCTCAAATTTACTCGGAAGCTGACACTTCCTCATTACGACTTTTGGCTGCAGACAGCATCCGTTGGGTGAAACGCTGTCAGGCTCTTCCAGGTAGTTTTGGTTACTGACTCAGCCCGAGGTGTGGTGCTTCAGGGTCATGGCAGGTGCCCTAAGGCCTTGGCTCTGTGAGGTGCTAGAGTCTTTTGTGGTGAAGAGAAAGTGTTGGTGGCCTGGTCTCTTGGTACATAGTTTGTATTTGAACCTATGGCGAAGCCAGGTTCCCAACATCCTTAAATCTATTCAAGTCTTCACACATTGAAAAATACCTGTTTCCTGGGGAAGTGCTTTCTGAGATCACCTAGATAGCAACCAGTATTTGAGTAGTCAGAAAGAAAAACAATGAAGTTGCTCAAAACCACTCACACCATTGACATTCCAACCACCATGTTAGCACACTTTCCAAACAGACTGAAGGGGGAAAATATGTAAATCTGAAGCTATTTCTAATGGGTGTAGTTTAAATAAATGGAGAGGGGAAAATGAAATGATTTCTGCCAACTAGAGGTTTTATAAGAGTATAAAAAAATATCAAGTGCTCTGCTTAAACTCTACAAAGCAAACAAAACTCTTCAAAAGTCCATGCAAAATGGCAGGCATGTAGGTGGTTGTTAGGTATGAGAGGATGTGTAAGAAATGTTTTAGGAAACTGGAAGAAGAAGCCAGGACAGAGCTGGTTAAGACCGACAGGAGTCGATGGTGTTAGAACTAAAAGCCTGGAGCCACAAACTTGGAAACCAAGGACTTCAATCTGAATCCATTCAGACCCCACCCTCCCCTCCCCCGCTCTCCCTGCTCCGCCCCTCCCCTTCCAACACAATACCGCCCTAATGTCTTCAGGGAGCTGCGATCTCTCATAAATAGAAGGCAGGGATTTTGGCGTTGTCCTAACTTCCCAGGTCCTTCCGCCTCTGTTTTGCAAACTGGCGGTCCTCCGTGTATTAGTCAGCCCTGGCTATCATGACAAAATGCCACAGACTGGGTGGCTTAAGCCACAGAAACTTATTTTCTCACATACCTCGAGGTTAGAAGTTGAAGATGAAGGTGTCAGCAGGGCAGGCCCGGTTTCTCCCACAGCCCCGCTCCTGCTTAAGAAGGGCCTCCCTCGTCAACGTGCAGAGGTTCCTGTTCCCGAGCATCCCGGGCACCTTTCTTTGTCTGACACTCCACAGAGCAGACAGGGCCACCTCAACAGTCTTATTTTTAATCACTTTCACCAAGCCCATCACTCTGATGCTCCCACTTCGAAAGTCCTGAGAACCAGGATTTCTATGTGGGGGCGGTGAGAGCACACCCCACCCGGGACCCTGTTCTTATTCTCTACCGCTTAGCACTGGTGCCATCTCGGCTGTTTGCTCGGCTGGTCTGGGTACCGTGGTGATTTCCATCTCTTTGTGTTAGTGATCTGTGTTCAGCTCTTCTGCCTCCAGCCTTCTGATCTCCCTTTCACATATATACGAAGTCAGTTCTGTGTGCCCATTATAAAGGACAGCAACAAAGAAATGTCCTCTCTGACCCCATGAAACGTTCATCTAGAAGGGGACAGGGGAGAGATTTAGCCATAATGCCAAGGCAGCTTTACAGAGGTCAGGAGCAAAGTCCAGCCTGGGGCCAAACCTGCCTGCCCCACTACCTGCTTCTATAATGAAGTTTTACTGGAATGTTTCTGCAGATATTATTTATGGATGCTTTTGCACATCTGCGTAGTGATGACAGAGACCATACACCACAGTATGAAAATGTCCCCCAAAGCTATTTTCTGTCTAGCCCTTTCTAGAGAAGGGTTTTCCGATTCTTGAATGGAAGTAAAATTTGATAGGATATAAAAGGCAGGCAGCAGTCAATTTGACTGTTGAATTTGGGACTATGTCATTGAGGAAGTGTAATTTAAGATGGGTTTTGAGGAATGAGTAGGAGCTGGCAAGAAGAAGGGGGAATAGGTTGTAATACGAACAGCATACCAAATGGACGAGACTACAAAAATTCAAGGCAAATTCAGGTCTTCTTTTAGATCCACTTCTATTGTTTAGAGAGAATGCCTGACAAAGGTAACTTAAAGGGTTCGTCCATCTTTGTCAGGACTTTCCCGTAGCAGCTAGTCACCTGACATCCACAGTCAAACAAGAAGAGAAACAAATGCAAACAAGCTTTCTTTCTGCTTACCTATGCTCAGCTTTAGTTCTCTATTCTTAAACAGTTCAGAAGGCCCTGCCTAGGGAATGTGCCTCCCATACTGCTCTGGGTCACATGGTTCATGTCGCAGAAAGCAAGAGAGGGCAGGAGAAGGGCTGGAGTCTCAGTAACCCATTCAAGGACAGACCCCTATTTACTCAGGGACCTCCTACCTTTCTAGTCAGTATCACCTCGCTGAGACCAAGCCTGAATGACATGGACCCTTGGGGGAACATTTCACATCAAACTAGAGCCGGAAGAATGGCCAACAGACTTTTGCAAGGCAGGGGGGGCAAGAGGACTTAGCATTTTCAGTTTATAATTCTTTGGGTAGGTTCAACCTGATGCCCACAAATTTGATAGCCACAAATGTAGCTCACACAAAAATTGCAAGCTGACTTAGAACATCATAAGAGGTGCTTTTGCAATGCTTTTGGTAACTTGACAACATTGTGCTGCACTGTCAAGAGGCTGCACAAACCTGTGCTGTTCAGAGCTGGCTGTTGCCTCAGTGTGCACACTTGACTGAGTGGCAGTGACTGTTGGCTGCAGTTTGTGTGGCCACCCTTCCACCGGAAGCTGAAGAGCTGTGTTTCTGCTGTTGTCCTGTCTCGTTTTGTTGTTGTTTTTTTTTTTTTTTACGTTTTATTTTTACTTTATGTGTATGGGTGTTTGTCTGTGTGTCACATGTATGCAGTGCCTGTGGAGGCCAGAAGAGGGCGTCAGTTACCCTGGAACCAGAGTTACGGATGGTGGTGAGCCACCATGTGGGTGCTGACAACAGAACCCGAATCCTCCTGGAGAGCAGCCAGTGCTTTTGAGTGCTGAACCATTCCGGTCCCTTACTTTCCTTTTCATCAAAGTTATTTATTATTATTATTATTATCAGTGTGTGTGTGTGTGTGTGTGTGTGTGTAGTGTGTGCTGAGGGTGTGAACATATACAGCTCACATATGGAGGTTAAGAAGACAATTTTGTGGAGTTAATTTTATCCTATCTTTATGTGGATTCCAGGGATTGAGCCCAGGTCCCCAGTCTTGCATCTTCAAACAGAAAACACCTTTATAACCAACTAGCCAGCCCAAGAGCTGTTGTTGTTATCACTGTTTTACATTGTGATCAAACCTGAGGTTCACTGATGTTGAGAACCTCCTGCATTTAGATGATGCAGAGAAGCCGTGAGGGTGAGGCTGGTCTCCTCTCCCAGTCTTCTCCTATGGAGTACTGACAAGGCTCTTGGAGATGCCCAAGAGGCTTTACTGTGCTTAGAATCAGAGCAGGGACCCTGGTACATCAAGGAGTCAGCTGTGGACAATAACTCCTGCAAGAACAGCTCGTGCTGAGTGGGTCCTGGCAATCTGAGGGAGCAGTAGAGCCTCCTACCTCCCGTGGGTCCTGATGGTAGGATGTAAAACTGCTACTCAGAGAGACTCTGAAGACACAGTGGCTTCAACAGAGGAATCCACGGCTCTTGGATCTCACCCTCCCTACTTCTTGGGGTTCCCCATAGACCACTAGGTCCCAAATGACAAGCTGCAATTACAGCGGACTTTGAAACACTCTGCAACAAAGCGCATTTGGTGCGAAGGCGCCCCCAGGCACTTGCAAACCTTTCCCCCCTCCTAAGCAGCATCCATACGGTTTGCATCCAAGAATGTGTTGTCTGTTTGAGGCCCGCCTTTATTCTTGCAGGCGGGTGCCAGTGGCATGCATCTCAAATGAGCAGTTGTCTGTGGCCCCAGCGTCTGTGGCTGAGGCATATCTAATCAGGTTAAGCAGCTGTCATCCCAGCTGTCAGCTCCTGGGAAGTCACAGCCTCATCTGGAACCACACACTGATCCAAATAGAAGATTGGCCCTCAGAGGTCTGAGTTTCCAACTCCCCCTGACCTTGCTGTGGTGGTCCCTGGTTTTCTCTTTTCCTACGTGACTCTATACAATGGTGGCAGAGCTATTTTAGGGATTAAAAGAGCTAATTGCAGATTAACATCGTGGCCAAGCCGTTCTGTTACAGGTTTGGACAGCATGCTGGTGGGCTTGGCCTGTGGGGGCGGTTTTGGTCGAATGCCCTGGGAAGTTGCTCATCTACACCCTGGGCTCCACAAAGCTGTTAATTTGGGGCTCTTCCATGTGGGACACTGGGTTCTGGGCAAGAGGAATTTGGTGGAATTTAGTGTGAAGTAGAGTGTGATGTTTTCTTGGCCCCGAACGCCAGGAAGGTCCTTTCAAAGTCATCTACTCTGCTTACTTTCCTGGAGAGATGAAGAAAAGGAGATTGGGGCTCAGAGCAAATGACAGAACTAAGCAGACTCAATAGTGAGATGAAGCCTTTGTGTTCTGATTGCCTTTCTGGGCCTCGCTCTCACGAGATGTACATCAATGGTTTGCTCTAAAAGCATAAAGGATGGATGGGAGGTTGCCAAGTCCGTAAAATGCTTATACAAGGACCGGAGTTCTAGTCTCTGAACCAACACTTGTGGAAAAGGCAACCCTTGTAGCATGCTTAATTCCAGTGCTGAGGAGGTGGAGCCATGAGACCCAATGACCAGGTGGCCTAGCCTACTTGTCAAGCTCCAGGCCAATGAAAGATTCCGTCTCAAAAGTTGGCACCTAGGAAGGAACACGTAACTAAGAAGAAGGTCAAGTTCTCTGACCACTACACATGTCACACATACACACTCTGCATGCACATGCAAAGAATAGAGAGGCAGGCCCAAAGACACGCTATGGGCCTTGGTGAGTTACTTAATGGTGCTGGCCTCTAGTTGACTCATTCATACAATGAGGATTCTAAGTCCTACCTATCAGGCAGGGTAAATTAAGTCATGATGTCATGGCTTCAAGCTCTCTGTTGTTCTGGTTCATGTTTATTGTCAATTTGAGGGAACCTCAGCTGAGGAATTACCTGTATCAGATTTGCTTGTGACCATGCCTATAAAAATTGCCTTGACTTCATGGGAGGGTTCAGCCCACCGTGGGCAGCACCATCCCTAGGCAGATGGGCTTAAGCTGTGTATGAAGGCTATTGATAGTAACCTAGAGAGTAGGGTAGTAAGCAGCATTTCTCCATGATTTCTGTTCTGGGTTCCTGCCTTGATTTCCCTCAATGACGGATTGTCACAGGAAGGATAAGATAAAGTGATCCCTTTCCTTACCAAGTTGCTTTTGGTTATGGTGTTTATGATGCCTAGTGTTAAGTGCCCCCTTCCTTACTAAAGGAGTTTTCCATATATCTCAGTATGTTCTAATGCCCGTAACAAAAGCACTATAGACGGGTGGTGTGTAAATGGCAAACATGTATTACCAACGATTCTAGAGGTTGAAAAGTCTGCCGTGAGGTTGCTGAAAGAATCGATGTCTGACAAGGGCCCATTTGGGTGACCCATAGTGCCAGCACCTTCTCTGTGTCCTCCTGTGTTAGGGGAACTAAGGGAACTGTCTGGGCTGATTCACTTCACAAGGTCCCCACCCTCAGGTTCTGCTCACCTCACAAAGACTTCTCCCAATGCCCTCTCCCTGGGGTTTATTCCGGATTTCAACAGATGAATTTTCAGAGCTTACGAATACTGCGTGGCTCTGTGAATGTTGAGGAGAACAGTTCCTTGTATTGAGGGACAGTCTCCAAATGGTGTGTGGTATGTGGGATGTGTGTGTGTGGTGTGTGTGGTGTGAGTGTGTGTGAGGAGTGTGCATGTGTATGTGTGTGTGGTTTGTCTGATGGTGTGTGTGTGTATGTATGTGTGTGGTACACATGTGTTTGGTATGATGTTCTTGTGGGTGGTGGTGGTGTGTGTGTGTGAGTGTTTTTTGTGGTGTGCCTTGTGTGTGTGTGTGTGTGTGTGTATGATGTGTAAGCGTGTGACTGTGAGTGCATATGTGATGTATTTTGTGTGGTGTGTATAGTGTTTGAGTGTGGGGCCATGAAAGGTAGCCTAGCTCCCAGTTGAGCTAAGGCTTGATACCCCGGAAACTCTGAAGGGACAGTAGGCACTTCACCTTTCCCGGGCACCAGGCCCCTCTCACTAGCCTCAGCCCCCCATAGATTTGTGGCTGTCACATATGGGCCCACCCTGAGAAGTGGGGTACAGTTTTACTTAACCACTTTCCGACATGACAATAAATGTCTTAAAACCATGGACTGCCTCTTTTCATCTGGATCCTCTGTGGGGAGCCCTGGAGAAGGCCTTCGGCTACAGAGCAGCCATCTGATCTCTTGCAGAAGGCCTCTCTGCGTTCCCAACCAAACTCAAGCCCAAGCCAGCCACTGCTGTCAAGACAAGGACTCTCCCCACGGAACCAGCCAGAGACCCCCCACCCCAGCCAGGTCCAGCCCCTGGGCCCCCACTCCATTCTCAGCTCTTCCTTGGCATCCAGCAGCGCCTGGGTGTTTGAGAGCCTGAGACCAGACGGCGCTGGCCTCATTGCAGGCCCCTGGGACCCTTGAGCCAACCTGAACTTCAGACTTCAATTCCCCACCCTGGGAGAGGTGTCCAGGGGCTTCCCCATGGCCCAACACCCACCTGGCGACAGTGCGTGGTAAGCACAGTCAACTTCCTGCATCCTGCCTCCCCAGTGGCTGTGCCCTGTGGCAAAAGAGAGAACATACATTCATGGGAGCCAGGCAGGCACTCAGCTCAGCTATGTCTTCAGCCCTGTCTTACTTTCATTTTGAGACAAGATCTCATTAAGCTACCTAGGTGACCTGCCTCAGCATCCTAAGTATCTAAAAAATAAATGGGTGCAGAAGATTGGGAATATAGCTCTGTTGGTAGGGCTTGCCTAGCATGTGGGGAGCCGTGGGTTCAATACCACTGAATAAAAAGAGCATGCCAGACTCATCTGTAATATCAGCACCCAGGTAATGAAAGCAGAGAGCAAAAGTTCAAGGCCTTCTTCTGACCTGGTCTCAGAAACAGAGGATGGGGAGAAAGGAGGAAGAGAAAGAGAATGGAGGAAGCGAGGGAGGAGGAGAAGGGGGGGGAAAGCAAGGAGAAAAAGCAAAAGCACTCAAGCTGGTCTGGTCGTGGTCACCTATGTCTGTAATTTCTGCATTTGAGAGATGGAAGCAGGAGGAGCAGGAGTTCTAGGCTATCCCCAGCTACACAGAAAGTTCAAGGCCAGCCTGGGCTACATCAGACCATGTCTCAAAATAAAAAACAAACAAATCACAAGAACACCCGAAATCCCATTTCTGGGGAGATATTGACAGGAGGACCCCCTGAAGCTTCTGACGCTTTCATCAGTGTAGATAACAAGACAAGTTCCAGGTTTAGTGAGAGAACTTGTCCCAGCAATAAAGGAGAGTAACACAGGAAGACAGCCAGACATTGACCTCTGGCCTCCACATGTGCCTGTACACACAAACACGCTTACAATCTGGCTGCGAAGAATTGTTATTTTAAGTTTTCTTTCTAAAACACCGAGTTCCCTTTCTGGTTTCAGGCTCAACACAGGTGTATGAATAGAATAGCATGGACCCGCTTTACAGGGGAAGGATGCCTTCTCAGAGGGCCTATGGCTTTCCTGTTCATAGAGTCAGAAGAGAAGGTTTATATGACCTTAGGGAGTGGCCTTGTGAGTTTTAGAACTATCTGAGCTTCCCGAGCTTTGTGATCCCACCCTGCCCCCAACTAGATCTTCCTGGTCAATCTAAAGCACCAGCTTGTTCCATGGCTGTGTGCTAAGACATTTGGACTTACCTGTGTGTAAGAAGAAGGTTTTCAACATTATTCTGTATTGTACAGGGTTTGGTACGTGCAGACAGACTCATTATTTTACACAGAAATGAATTTGATGCTGAGAACTTGCTAGTAAAAATCACTGGGAAGGTTGGAAGGCTCTCAGGGGACCACAGGAAATGACTCGGAACTGTACCGGAAGGGCGTGTCCATCCCGAAAGCAAGGAAGACTGTACCATCAACACAGGCGCCATTACATTCATGAGCCAGTGCAGTCACCTACCCAAGAAGCCAGGTCAGGAAGTTGTTGCTGACACCAAGTCCTTTAAAACCCAGAAAGCTAGTGATGGGACACTCCCAGTTCAGTGACTGTCTCTTCATGTCCACGAAAACCCAATTCTCTAATGTCTGAAATTCTCTAACCAGCAGTAAACAGCCAAAGGTGCCTAGAAGTCTTAACTTCTACACCCAACTGGAAGGTCTTAATTGTCATTCAGAATTCTGGTTGCCAGGATGTCCATAACTGTTGGACTCACCCCTCAGATGTTGCAGCATGGGGAAGCCCACTAAGAAGCTATAGTTATGGGTGGCCAACCCAGCACAGACACAGTTTGACTTGAAACTCTAAGATCGATTTACTAAAAGTAAGAATGCCAAAGGACTAAAATCTAAAACTCCACAGTATGACATCCCCTGCTTGAATAATATATCATTATCATCTAATGGTCACCTCCAAATAACTTATCAAAAATTTAAGATGTATATAAAAATCACCTTGAATGGCAATCTAACTTGTAGAAACGAAACATGAAGAAGAAGAGGAGGAGGAGGAGGAGGAGACGACTTTCCAGATGGTTAAGCAGTAATTTAGTAATTTAGATATAGCTGAAGAAGGCATTTGGAAATTGGGTTAAGGAAATTACTCAGACTGAAGACCGGAAACACAAGGACATAGAAAACCAAAAGAGATCAAGAATCATGGGAGATAGTGCTGGAGATGTATCATGACTGTGAGTGTTTGCCTCAGGGAATTCTTTCAATTGTTAATCCCACTAGTTAAGAATAAGACCACTACCACAATATTAATCCAAATTTGATGAAAGCTTTAATTAAATACAAGCCAGCAGAATGGACTCTGGCCAGGTCCAACCCTGGGATCCAAGGAAAATGACCATGAGTTTCATTTAGAAGAAGCTTTAAAAGGCCATACCCATAATCCACAGCATTTCCATCAGGTCCAATGAGGAGCAAGCATGAATCCTTATGTATTTCCTGCCTGCTTACCTCCTGCCAGTGAAGGGCAAGTGTACCTACATCCTGAGGTATTTCCTGCCTATTACCCTCCAGCCCACAAGTGAGCAAGCATTTTAGGTGGAGATGGGTCAAACAAACACAGGACAAAGAGGGACTTATTCTTAACTGTCCTAACTGCAAACAGAAACCTTAACCTGCAAGGTCTATTGTTCCTGTTTTGGTCTCCCAGCATGCTCCAGACCTCAATGTTTTCATCCTTGAAAACTGAAACACAAAAGTCAGGGAAGGTAGAGGCTATCCAAGAAACTGGAGCTAGAAAGATGGCGCAGACAGTGAAGAAAAGTAATCAGGAGATAATTGTCAAAATATTTACAATGTTTCTTCAAGGTACATATATTCAAAGTTTCAAGCAGTGAGAATAAGAATAAATCAACCTCACAACACCAGTGACAAAGAATTTACATTTTTGGTGTAATGAAAAAGAGGTCGGATGACGCCTAAAGTTAAAATAATGGCAGACTTCCTGTCTGCAGCAGGAAAGGCCAGAAAATGCACAGCACTATCCCAGTTGAATGGAAGGAAAACCCTGTTCATCTAAACTTCTCTGCCTAGGTAAAGTACAGTTCAAGAGAACTGGATCTTACAGTAGTTCAAAGACTAAAGAGAATTTATAACTGACAGACCCTCACTCAAAGATCCAAAACACTTTGAGCGGATAGTGGAAAGCAGGAAGTGTAAGATAAAATATTGAGTAAAGAGAATATTGGTTAGTCAGAAATTATTACTGACTTTTAAAATACTGCTTTGGAGGAAAGGAACTAAAGAAATATACTTAGTTTTCTTTATATATGTGATATATAAATATATATAGTGTATACATACATTAATGTCATATATATGTATGTATATGTGAAAGTGAAATTGTATATACATTTGTTTATGTATGTATACATACATTATATATACATTATGTATATACACTGTATATGTGTGTGTATGTATATATAAATAGTAACATATGAGATGAAGGCAGTCATTAGTCATCATCCTTTTCAAGACTTGTTTTGTTAGGAGAAAGGGATCTGCATTAGTTTCACTCTTTTCTAGGCTTGGTATGGTATATTGCTTGCACGTTAAGGATAGCTTAAAAAAATGAGTCACAGTATTTCTCTGTTCCTTCCCCCATTCCAAACTCTCCCATGTACCCCTCCCTACTCTCCTTTAAAATTCGAGCCCCCTTTTTTAGTTTTTAAATGATAAAAGTGAAATCCTTATCAGGAACCTCCAGGAATCTTCACCTCTTATCTCTGAGGGAGGGGAAGAGATGGGGGTGAAAGGGCACCAGTCCGCAATGTCATCGCAGAGTGGAGAACAAGGACAGCACGTTTAAAACACAAACTGGGTCTGGAGAGAAGAGTTAGAGGTTTCTAGCATTTACTGCTCTTGCAGGTCTGGGATTCAGTTCCCAGCACCTATATTGTGGCTCACAACCTCCTGTAACTCCAGTTCCAGGGGATCTAACCCCCTCCTCTGGCCAACAAGGGCACTGCGTGCATGTGAGGCACATATACTTGCTCAAGCACACACATACACATAAATAGACTGAGGGAGATGGGCATAGCAGAGGACTTGGTAACTCAACCTTGGAGTGGTGTACTGCTTGTTACAGGCACTGATCTGAGTCCCAGGGCATCTGTTAAAGTCTCCAAGGACTTGAGTCCAGAGCAAAGAAATAGTAACAGAGATGCTTATAGGACATAAAAGATGGCTTGGTGGCTCAAAGTGCTGGCTTCTCTTCCAGAGGACTGTGGTTCGATTCCGAGCTCAACAGCACCTCAAAGCATCTGTAACTCTAGTTCAAGGGAAAAGGGCTTGGAGCTACGGCTCCCTAAGCTGTGGGCAAGCACATCAACTATGGCTATGTTTGTTAGAGATGGTCTCATGGGTTCTGGAAGGCCCCAGAAAACTCTACCAGGTCTGAGCTCTTCAGACCATTTCCAATCACACTGCAGAACTGCCAACATTTTCCAAAGGACAAATCAAAAGAGATTTCTTCCCCCCTCAGAAAGGGTAAGTTGGTGGACAAGAATGAGAGCCAATCAGGTACGTGGAAAAAAAAAAAAAAAAAGAGGAAATTAATTTTTAAAGAGCCTAACCAAACACCCTGTAATTTCTAGTGATTTCCTTTCAGGGAACCTGTGACCGCTGTCACTATAAACAAAGCACAGGATAAATAAATAAAAAGGGAACGAAAGTTGTGTTTTCCTCCCTGCCTTCCTGATGGATGGTTTACAGAGGCCCCGGATACAAGTCAGCCTCTAATCATTCTCAGATGGCGCCTGCCAGGCCCCAGCGCTGGTGTTTTCCCCACACGCCTCTGCCAGAGGCGTTGATGGTGGCAGGGGCTGGACCCTCATCCCTGGGTTTCAGCCACA
Source organism: Rhynchomys soricoides (assembly GCA_019843965.1). Taxonomy (NCBI): domain Eukaryota; kingdom Metazoa; phylum Chordata; class Mammalia; order Rodentia; family Muridae; genus Rhynchomys; species Rhynchomys soricoides. The sequence continues at coordinate 6,744,832 of JADRCH010000153.1, read as the reverse complement.
GCCAGATGCAGCAAACAGTCAGGCTCCTTGACAGGAGAGGACCCCGTGACCACCACCGTGGAAACGAGCCTCGCGAGCCAGCACTCTCTCACTTTTCCAGCATGGCTGGGTTCCTGGTGGCTGGCTTGACCTCTCCCTGGGACCACCAAGGCATAAATGCCTCCCTCCCAAGATAACCTTCGTCAGCAGTGCCCAGGGCCATGCCCTTGAGGCTTGCTTTCAAGGCAGTGAGGCCCTTCCTGGGCATATGCACTCCCAACTTGAGAGAAGTCTTTTTGCCTTTCCTGTGCTACGCCTTTGGGCATCTGGAACAGATACGGAGCCCCAGGAAATCCACTCTGAAGCCACTATCAGATAGTCTTTTGGAGGATGGGTTGCGTGTCCCTAAGGATTGCCCTCAGCTGGTATCATTGACACATCTCCCAGGACTATCCTCAGCCTGTGTCGCCATTCCACATGGCTCCAGATGACCACCTGGGAAGTGCCTTCTGTCACCTTTCCCTAACATCTAGAAGGAAGCCTACAATGTCTGGTTCGTGCAGTGGGGACTTGGCAGAATCAGGGAAGGGAGGTACCTGTTCTAATTGGGGAGGTACAAATTCCAAAAACCCTCCTCCTAGCTCAGCCTCCTTCTCCTTTTATGCAGAGTCTTGTGTATTCCAGGCTAGCCTCAAATTCACAATTTAGCTGAGGATGACCCTGAACTTCTGATCGTGATCCTGAACAATGGGTTTACAGACCAGAACAACCACACTAATTTATGCTGGGGATCAAACCCAGGGTTTCAGGAATGTTAGGCAGGCACTTTACCTAGTGAGCTACATTCTCAGCTTCCCCAACCCCCATTCCGATTTCCATCCCCACCACCTCAGCTTTTCATTTGACTAGCATTTGATTATTTTAGCCTGGGTCCCTTTTTCAGCCTCTGCTTGTACATGAGGAGTCAGGAGCCTTTCTCTTTAAGGACCTTCAAAATAATTTTGTTCTTGTTGAATCTCTCTTTTACAAAACAAATATCATGATGAGGTGAACTAAACGAATCTGAAACAGATGGGTAAAATTTCCCTGAAATACACAGAATTTCAACCCAGAGGGGAAGGGTGGGGGCAGAAGGCATTTGGGGTTTTCATTTGACTGATGGGGAGCAGTTCATCTGGGAGCCTCTGGGCCAACTTGGAGGAGCTGGACCGCCTCCGGGGACACAGTTATCATGAGCATGGTGCCGCTATCAGGTTTCCAAAGCGCAGCTTCTGAAAGAAAACAAGCCATTCTAATTGACAGTGTATCTTCTCCTACCCACTCCTCCGGAGCACATGGCCCCATGGAAGATGGAAATTATTTTAGAGATAACCAGTTGCTGGCTTTGGCATCCACTCTGTAACAGCTATATGTGTGTGCAGAGGCCCTGATTGGTGGGGCGGGAGCGTGCTGAGCCCGGGAGGCAGACACATCAGTGGTTTCAACAAGAATGTGAAAACACAGTCCTTTGTGACAAAGTTGCTTTGGGGCAGGCAGATCTCCCAAATCTGTTACAGATTTCTCTGAAATCTGCGGGACTTCCATGCAGACAAGAGTGGTGTATATTCCAAAGGCATATGGGACTTTGCTAGGCTCAAACTAAGGAAACCGAGGAATTGTGCGTGGTGATAGGATCCAGCAGTGGGCTCCGAGATAGGATCCAGCAGTGGGCTCCGAGATAGGATCCAGCAGTGGGCTCCGAGATAGGATCCAGCAGTGGGCTCCGAGATAGTTCTTTCTCTCCCTCTGAACCTGTGGCCCTGTACTACTCACACACATCAGCAGATGGCTGTGAAGATGGCTATAAGAGTCTCTGCTCTCTTGGGCCCCAAGAATCCCCAAAGGGTCAATCTCAACATTTATCCAGGACTCCACTCCCTCAGGGATTCTTCTACTTCAACAGACATTAGAGTGTTTGGAAGCTCTCTGTCTACCTCCCAGACACCCAAGCCTGCCTCAAGCATATCACAAATGTGCATCACCAAAATTTCCACCAGAAATAAAAGGAGATTAGATCCTTGGATAACAGGGAATTGGATCAGTGGACTTTCTGAACAGCTACTCAGGGCTTTTAAGTGAGGGATAAATAAACATATTTGAATTGAATACACTTGATGTGTATTACGTCAAGGCATCTGTTGTAATATTTAGGCTTGCCTTTGGCGTATGCAAATGAGCCCAAGAAAACTCAGCCTGCAGCTCTTGTGCTGAGCCCTAACTAGCACCCACCCACCCACACACACACACACACACACACACCCGCATGCACGTGAGAGCGCACGAAGCATCTTGTTATTCCCAGATGCTCTTGGATTCCTGGATATCCACCCCACTTCCCTTCATCTGTACTGTGGGATCCCATTTCATCCTTGGGGTACAGGAAGCACTGCTGGTATTGCCCACAGCTGGTATGCAGACATTGGAGAACTCACTGATAATTTCTATCAGAGGCTCTCCCTGCCAAAGATTTCAGACACCTCTTTCAAGCTGCCTCGTTGGGGATGCAAGAGCCCATAGCTGCTGGAAGTAGCTGGGAAGACATGAATGGTATTCCTCAAGATAAGGGCAAAGGGAAAAAAATCCCAAACCAAAACAACCCATAGTCCTCTTGACGCCTCCTTCCCGAAAAGATGGGTGTTAGGGATTCAGGCAGAGGAAACAGATGTGGCAGAGGTGGGCTAGACTCCTAGGTTCCCAAGGACATGGCCTCCCATCAAAGATGCCAATCCATCCAAATGTGTCATAAGATGCCATTCCTTGGACTTCCTAACTTACAAATCCCCACCAGTGACTTGACAGTAAGAATGCCATTCCACAGTTCTGACGCAGGAAAAGGTCCCCGAGTGCCCGTGTTTCCACTGAGGACCCTCTTGCCCCAAGTCAGACTACAAGCTGAAGTCAGTTTCAGAAGCTGCCACTGTGCTACTGTCTGGAATAGAGGTACCACATGGATGTCAATCCCAGCTCCTCTGGCCATGCTTGCAAGGACAAGTTCCCTTTCCTCCTCCCTTAGTTTTCTCATTTATAAGGTGAAGGGGACAAAGATAGAGACACACCCAGAGGACCAAAAGTCACATGACTGATTGGGATGTAATCATTCTTTTTTTTTTTTTTTCCTTAAAAAAAAAAAAAGATTTATTTATATGTAAGTACACTGTTGCTGTCTTCAGACACATCGGAAGAGGGCATCGTTTCCCATTACAGATGGTTGTGAGCCACCATGTGGTTGCTGGGAACTGAACACAGAACCTCTGGAAGAGCAGTCAGAGCTCTTAACTGCCGAGCCATCTCTCCAGCCCTGTAATCATTCTTACAAACAGCGGATCCACTCAGGTTGAATCCTGCTCCTCAGACACAGACTAGAGTCTTCTATTTACCAGATACATGAACGAAAACAGCCATCTAACACAGGGAGGGGAGGGCCTTTATGTTTTCTTCCTTCTTCCAGGCCCAAGTTTTCATTTCCATTAATTTTTTCTCAATACTTTGTTTGCTGGGTTTTTGGAAAAATCTTTGGTTTGGTGAATGGCAACCTTCAAACAAATAGCATTTGGGGTTTGTTTTGGCTCTTAGCTGAAGAAAGCAGCTTGGGCTGGATCAGAAATTATAGTCTGCTCTGTTCAAAGCCATGTCTTCTGTGTTGTTCACTAGGTTGTGCATGGCAGGACCAGTGCCACTGGCCCTCAGCATACTTGCAGAGAGGGGCTTAGCCTTGGGCTCTATGCCAAAAAGTTACTTGAAACGGTGGGCTGCAAGCATCCCAGAACATCGCTGAATTCAAGTTCTGTCTCATACTGTAGGATGCTGTTCATGATTTTTTGGTTATTTTTACATGGTTTAGGGACATATTAGGTATTGTGCTTTATATGTACACAGTGAACAGCTTTATCAGAGAGGTCACAGACATAGAAGCCTGCAGCAGACTCCAGTCTCAACCTGAGAGTTTAGCAGATGTCTGCTCTATGAGTATGTCTACTGAGGACTTTTAGTTTCCAGCCTCAATACTAGCCCTCAGCTAAGAAATACCACTTCAGAAAATGTAGCATTCACTCACTGGAATATTACTTACTGACAAATATCACTTCAGAATGTATTGGAGTTACCCAACATCAGAAAACATTGGACTCATCCACACCAGCATTCCTTCACCTAGTATTGCTTTAAAAACATGTTGGGCTCATTCACTACAATATCACTTGAGGCTTATTGTCTCCACTATTGTAGACTAAGAGAGTATAGACATTTTCCAGTCACCTGACAGAGCCTCGCGGACTCTCTTGACTTCTGATGTCCCACTCTAAACTGCAGAACTCCTACCACCACGAATAGGTGGGCACAGCATTTAATGACACCCCCAAAGTACCTGGCAAATTAGTAGAAGCCTATCACTCAGACATCCTTTTTGGTATATCAAATCCTGAATGGAGATTTAGGTTCCGAACCCTGAGCACTTAGTAAATAAACATGGTGTGGTCTTTCTTACAATGTTAATTAGGTTCCCTTGGTCTCCCAGATACCCCATTTAGCACCAGGGAAAGCCCCGTTACTGGTAAGAACACACAATTTCCTGCTCTTCTGTTCACGCTCCTGCTGAACCCCCACAACTGTTTCTTGTACCCCCAGTGGGCTCTTCCAGACCTTGCTAGGGAAATGTCTGTTCCTCTTCCCTTCTGTCTTTTCACCCCTTAGCTCACAGGAACAAATCCGTACACACCTCATAGGTGACAAGCCCAAGCAGAAGGGTTCCAACACTATGCCCATTGTGGCTACCCTCTGACCCTGGTGTGTGTCTTCTTGATTGGTTCACACTGGTATCATGTACCTACCTTGGTTGCTCTGTCTGCAGCTTGGCCCTGCTGTGATGCCCCCCACACATGGATTAGACACACTCACACAAGCTCAAATTCCAAATGAGGGATCCATTCTTTCTCTTAAGATAAAAAATGTCACTGGATATATGAGAATACCGTAACGTAAGCTTGAACCACCAACTTGCGAGGTGATCTGAAGCCAGACACAGGGACAAAGTGCATTATCAACAAAGACCTCTGCAGTCGACAGACTGATTTGCCAAACAAACCCGCCAAATCATCACAGCATCTGCCTGCTGCTGTTTCCGACTTAGCTGCAGTCTTATATAGAAATTAGCCTGAGGTCAATGGAGCTCCTGCCTGCTCAGGTCAGGCTGAAAAGCCAACCAAACTTGTGATTCTATTAACTAGGCACAGACAATAGTTTTCACAGCAGGAGGAGGCTTCCCCAGCTTTTGAGGGTTTTCTTGTCTTCAGTTTTAGTTTTGTTGGGTCTGGCCTGAGATGGGGCTCCCCAAACTCTGAGGCACAATAGTATCTTCCTTTGTGTCTCATCTTGCCACAAACTTGTCCCAGTGTCCCGCCATAGTAAAGTTGTTAGCAACCCCTTCACACTATCTCATGAAGCCTACGTACTTGCACTAAATTGTGCAGCAGTAAGACTCGACTGTCTTCAAAGGCATAACTCTTCCCATCCTGACTGGCACTGAGAAGCCTTCTCCTCTCTTAATGCAGGCTGACCTTGTAGAAAGTGATGTTTTGGAACTTCTGAGCCCATGCTTTCAGAGGATCAGAGGCTTCACCATTGTGGAGTCCTGAGATGTCCCATGTAAGTCAGACCACTCCACTGGAGTCATAAGAGCTATGGGGATAGCTCTTGTCTGTTTCAGCCATAGCAGCCCAAAGATGAAAGGTTTGAGACTTTAAAACTATTCCACCTTGGTCCAACTTTCAGACTGTGGACTTGTAGACAAATAAGTGGTCCTTGCTTTGTGCGACAATATTGTTACTCAGCCACGGATAACTGCTAAGCCATCAGCAGCAGGTACACCTCTCTGGTAGCTTGCGCCATTGGCTTGAAACGTACTGGAAGATGTCAACAAACCTGCATAAGGAACTCTGTGGCCTTGGGAGAAATTAGAATGGGAACCCCACCTTTGCTTGTAAGGATGTCAAGACCACATTAGGAGAGGTGCAAAGTTCAGGTTACAGTCAACAGACGGGAGAGTACAGTGATCAGGCTCAGGGTCACTGAAGACCACTGAGCTTCCAGTACAAAGGCATGACGTCCTAATTTTCTACTGAGCCAGGAGAGCAGCCAGTAGAATCCTACTTGAGTTCCCAACACAAGAAAACTGAAGTAAAGGGGAGGGTGGACGGCAAGAAAAACTCAACAGCCTCAGGAAGTTTGCTCTGAAACAATCTGGGGTGGAGACTCTTCAGTTCCTTCACTGAGAAGTCAGTCAACCTGGGTCTAGTGATACCCTCATTTCCATTTCTCTCTTAAAAAGCTGATATTTCATCTTGAGGAGATTAAACAACAACACGATTGCCCCCAAATTGAACAGTGCCAGAAGCTATAACAAATGTCCCCCTGTTCACAGGTAGTGCCGTTCTCTCTTTAAGCCCATACGGTGTGTGCAGAGCACAGAGAAATAATTTTTAGCATATGAGGAAAATTGCCCTAGCGTCCCCCACAATCTAGTGTCTGAGAACAATCCTTGCCCTTGCCGAATATATGAATGGTTAAACTATTGGTTTTCCTGAGATACAAAGCCTCCAAGAGAAGATGGATTTCATTTTCTTTTTCTCTCGAAAATCAACAAATCAGAACACAAGTCCACCTTGCTGAACCTGAACCCCAAATGTGTGCTTAGGGGAAGCAGAGTTGACAGCCCAGAGACTTGAAGGTCCCATTAGCAGTCACCCACGCCCATTACCCTGTCTCTCTGGATTTCCTTCCATGACATTGCTCCAACATCTTTGCACAGAGAACTGACAGATGGATTCTGAAATTTGCATGCAGATCCTTCTTGATAGTCAAAATGCTTCAAGATGTGCCTGAGAGGTCTTGGTGGTAGATTTATGGGGTACTGAAGAGCCCGGGTAGTTTGGCCTCTTTTTGTTCCTCACCATGGTGTGGTACCTGCAGGCAGGCCTGATGTTATTGACCCCTCCCTCCTCTGAAGCGAGATTCCCAACGAGGGACCATGGGAGATGGCTCTCTGGAGCATTCAGATGCCAAGACTCTGAGAAGTGGAGTTAGGTAGAGCGTGTAGCACAGTGAGTTGATCTATGAGTCACGGCTGGACTTCATCTCATGACTAAGAACGAGAATGAAGTAAAGGAGATACATTCATTCATGGGGTCATTCTGCCTTGTCATGGTCACACAGTGAGCTTGTCACCTCATCCTCTCTCCTCAGCTGTCTGTCGGGCCTGTCTCTTCATGCTTTCCCCCTGGCGACAACTCTCTAACACAGACTTTTTTTTTTAAATCCAAGTTGAAGGTCTCAGAGGTTCTTTGAATTTGGCTGTAAACTTTTTATTTCTTGTCTCAAGTTGACTTTTCGTGTTTCTTTCAAGTACACGTGTCTGAGTCCGTAGAGGCCAGAAGAAGGCGCTAGATCCCTTGGAGCTGAAGTTATGAGCTTGCTACACGGATGTTGGTCGTTGCACTCTGGTCCTCCACAAGAGCAGTAAGGACTCTTAATTGCTGAGCCGTCTCTCCAGTCCCTGAAATGCAGTCTTTATCATTTATGATACAGTGCAGATTTTACATTATATTTGCATATGTGAAACAAGTTACAGATAAATTCGTCCATACTGTATTAGCTACTTTTCTGTTGCTGTGATAAAATAGCATGACCAAAAAAGCAACTTAAGGAAGAAAGAGTTTATAGTAGCTTATGGTTCCAGAGAGAAGGAGTTCACAAAAGCGGGGAAATTAGGCGGCAGCTACAGAAAGCAGAATGATCACATTTCATTCACATACATGGTGGAGAGAAGGGGAGGAGAGAGACGAGGGGCAATAAAGAGAGAGGAAGAGAGAGTGAGAGAGACAGAGAAAGAAAGAGGAAGGGAAAGAGAGGGAGAGGGAGAGAGAGAGAGAGAGAGAGAGATCGAGATCTTGTTGAGTAATTCAACTGGCAAAGACACAGCTGATGGCGACACCTGAGACTTGTACTTTAAATACAGTCCAAAGGGTAGAGAATCCCATCCCACCCTCTTCCAGTGACCTGGGAAATACGCCTGAAAATTCACACATTTGGCCATAAGCCAAAAGATCTCCAAGAAATGCAAAGCCACTGCTTCCTGCTTCTCTGTCAGCGGCTCTTGTTCTTGGCGTCTCATGATGAACTGGTGTTGATTGGATGAAGCCACTCTAGTTAATCTGTTTGATCTGTAAAGCCTGCATCTCTGCAATCTGGATGTTCTAGCATATGTACCGCCAAGTGTGTATGTGCTTGGACAATTCACCCAAGTGGAATTGCCCATGAACTTGACAAGAAATTTGTCAGGTCTCCTCTAGAGTCAAGGGCACAGACATCTTTACTGCCAGAACAGTGTCACCTCCTTGGAGCAGCAGGTCTGATCTTCCCATGTGGAAAGCCAACCTGGTCTGTTACCGACCCTACTCCCTGGAACATTTGGTTCTATGGCAGATTAGTGATTTGTCTCATGGCTGCAACAAAATATTTGACAGGAAGCAAACTTAAGAAAGGACTCGTGTCATGACTACTCATGGAACCAAACTACTGATGGTGTAGACTCCATCTCTTGATACACATATGCAGTGGCTTGAATGAGAAACGTCCCACACAGGCTACTGTATTTGCACACTCGGTCCCTAGTTGTTGGCACTGTGTGGGGAGGTTGCGGAACCTTTATGAGGTAGAGTCTTGCTGGAGTCTCTCTCTCTCTCTCTCTCTCTCTCTCTCTCTCTCTCTCTCTCATGCGTGTGCATGAGCACGCACACACACACGCACAACTTGGGGTGGGCTTTGAGGATTTATAGCCTTCTCCATTACTCTCTCTCTCTCTCTCTCTCTCTCTCTCTCTCTCTCTCTCTCTGTATTTGGTGTTTTGCTAGTGGACTGGACTGACAATGAAGATGGGAATTGCCCCAAAGAGCTACTTAACCAGGTCCATGTCCCCCTTGTCCTGTGAGCCACCTTCCTCCACTACCTTTGGTTGGTGGGCTATAAGGGAGGTTTAAGCATGCGAGAACCATAATTAAATTAGGTTTTGAAAAATCTAAGCCTGCAGTCTGTTTTCTACAACAGGCGTCCAAAGCCTTCTAACATTGTATGAGTAGCCTTCTTCGATTGTATCTGCCTCTGGTGCAAGTGCAGGTTATTCCTTAGGGCCAAAGTGATAGTGATGGCCATGAAAACATGCATTAATGAATGAATTGAATGAATGAATTGGTTTGTGTTTATGTTTGGTGGTTTGACTGAGGACTGTCCCTCACAGGCTTGTGTGTTTAAATACTTTGTTCTCAGTAGGTGGCACTGTTTAGGAAGGTTTAGGTAATACAGCCTTCTGAAGGAATACTTTAAAATTATACAGCTTTCCCTATTTCTAATTCAAGGCATGAGTACCCAGCTTCCTGCTGCCATGCCTGCCCTGTGATGGACTCGGCCCTCTAGAGCGGGAAGCCAAAATGTACCTTTTCTTCCATAAGTTGCTTCTGGTCATGGTGTTTTTTTACAGCAACAGAAAACTAACAAAGTGTGTGAGTGTGTGTGTGAGTGTGTGAGAGTGTGTGTGTGAGTGTGTGTGAGTGTGTGTGTATGTGAGTGTGTGTGTGAGAGTGTGTGTGAGTGTGTGTGAATGTGCTGAGTGTGTATGAGTGTATGTGAGTGTGTGAATGTGTGAGAGTGTGTGAGTG
>JADRCH010000153.1:6665620-6734710 GCA_019843965.1 Rhynchomys soricoides | reverse complement strand
GCGTGTGTGAGTGTGTGTGAGTGCATGTGTGTGAGTGTGTGAGTGTGCGAGAGTGTGTGTGAGTGTGTGTGAATGTGTTGAGTGTGTATGAGTGTATGTGAGTGTGTGAATGTGTGTGAGTGCATGTGTGAGTGTGTGTGAGTGCGTGTGTGTATGTGAGTGTGTGTGTGTGTGCACACATGCAAAGGCCAGAGTCTGACTTTGAGTGTCTTCCCCCAGTGTCTTCCATCGTATCTTTGTAAAATAGAGTCTTTCCACTAACCTGGGGCTTCTTTCTGGTTCAAGCTAGACCAGCTGGCCAGCCAGGCCCTGGGGCCTCTTGTCTCTCCTCCACCAACTTCAGTGCTGGGGTTCCAGGCATCTGCCCTCCCTTACATGAGTGTTGGGGATTTGAACTCAGGTCCTAATGCTTTCACAGCAAGTCATCTATCAGTGCACTACTAGTGATGGAAACTTTAGCTGAGAAAAAGGTACCTAGTTTGGTATCCTCAGAACTTGGTGGACATGAGAGTAACTATAAATACTGGGCAGAGTCCTTTTCACTTTTCAAATGGCAAGTCCTTGGGAGATCTCCTTTGCAAGTGCTGAGTAGGATGAATCTCTTGAGTGAACAAGATAAAGCTACCAGCATAGCTCATCTGGGAGTATAGTGTATCTCTCATTTTCCTGCATTATTTCCTGGATGTGGCTTAAAGGAGTTTATTATGCTAGCATTTGCTTAGGTTCCTTATCCACCAGAAAATCCACAGGGGAAGAATGCCTCCTGCGGTGGTCTGAATATGCTTGGCCCAGGGAGTGGCACTATTAGGGGGTCTGGCCTTTTGGAGGAGGTGTGGCTTTGTTGAAGGAAGTGCGTCACTGTGGGGGTGGGCTTTGAGACCCTCCCTTCCTAGTCACGTGGGAGCCAGTCTTCTAGCAGCCTTCAGATGAAGATGTAGAACTCTCAGTTCCTCCTGCACCATGCCTTCCTGGACACTGCTATGCTCCCACCTTGATGATAATGGACTGAACCTCTGAACCTGTAAGCCAGCCCCAATTAAATGTTGTCCTTCTAAGAGTTGCCCTGGTCATGGTGTCTATTCACAGTAGTAAAACCCTAACTAAGACAGAAGTTGGTACCAGGGACTGGGGTATTGCTGTGATAGGCTTGACCATACCTTTGTTTGCAGGGATGTGAATTTTGGGACTTTGTAAAGAAACAGAATGCTTTAAGTGTGACTTGATGGGCCATACTACCAGAGCATTGGAGACAGTGTTCCTGAGTGTGTTTTGAACTGTGGGGCTAACTCAAGAGGTTTCAGAGAAGACTTTTAGTGTGTGGCCTAGAGACTGTTCTTGCGGTATTTTGGTGAAGAATGTGGCTGCCTTTTGCAGTTGTCAGAAGAGTCTGCCTGAGGCAAAGGTGAAGAGATTTAGATTAATTGCTTTGACAAAGGAAGTCTCAAAATAGCCTGGTATAAATTCTGTTGTGTGGTTACTAAAGTTCACTCTTAAGAGCATTTTAATGAAAAGGAGCAAGCTTAGAGAGGAAAAACACAAAATGTGTGGTTCAAAGAGTAAAGGGGTACCGGGTAGTGGCATGGAGCTAAATCCAGTGCTCAAGGATAGTTAATGGAATTAAGGGAGTGGTGATCATGGGGTGAGATCCTACCCAGCTACACTTATGCTCTTGCAGTAGAAGGAATAGTTATATCTAAGCATTATTATGACCTGGTTATTGTTTTCGTTTGGACTTTAAGTCTGGAATAAAGTACAATCCAGAAATGAAAGGCACACCTGTGACCCAGATCTTGAGGCTGGAAGACACAGACTTTGGATCCAGATCTTGAGGAATCGAGGCCATGAAAAGCTTAGGCTCAGTCATGGCGGCACACACCTTTAGTCCCAGGAGACAGAGGCAAGCAGGTCTCTGAGTTCAAGGCCAGCCTGGGACAGAGCAGTTTCCAAGAAAAAAGCTTAGGTCCAGGTGTGATGGGTCACACCTTTAATCCCAGAACTCAAGAGACAGAGGCACAGAGATCTCTGATTTCAAGGTTAATCTACAGAGAAGGTTCCAGGACAGCCAAGCTTAGGCAGTGAGGGAGTTGGAAAACAGAAAGCTGGTGATAGTGTAATAGAACAAGATGGCCAGGTTCCAGCCCCAGCAAGCAGCAGAACTCAGCAGCTTCAGCTATGTGGCTCTGGCTTTAGAGTCAAGAGGAGAAGGAGACTACTGGGACAATTGATGCTGGTGAGCTGGAGCTAAGAAATTAGTGGTGATTAAAGAGACCAGCATCACTGAGGTGAAATCTTCTGGGAAGTGTTTTCTGAGAGCACAAAGAAGCTATGCTCCGGAGATAACCAAGGTTGTACCTCAGGCTGCAGCTGAACTTGGTAATGTGTAAGAGTCACTCAGGTGGTACTGGTTTTGAAGGTATGAAGGGGTCATAGAAAGCAGCTGAGGCTTGGCACTGTGAGAGGCCAGGGAAGGTCATTGGTGAAGGTGCAGCTTCAGTTGCAACTGATAGCCCAGGACTGAAGGGGTCATGCAAAGGAGTTGAGGCTTGGCATTATGAAGAGAGCCTATGAAAGGCTATTGGTGAAACCCGGTTGCAGTGAGAAACCCCAGCATGTTAGAGATTCCAGTACCATAGGATGGCCACCAAGAACATCAGCAGCAGTGGAGTGGAGTCAACCAGAGCCTAGAGCTCTACAGAGGGCAGAGCTGCAGATGTGACTCAAACCCTTTGGAGGAGCCCAGAAGATCAAGTGTGGTTCCCAGACATTGGAACAAGAAGCTGTAACATTGAAGTTGCCTTGGAGATCCCAGGATGTTCAAAAGGCCAGAGCCATGAAATACCTGCCAAGGAAAGCTGCTAACAGGGAGTGGAACCACAGAGAATTGTGCTGCAGTCAGCAAAGCAGAAAGGACATCAGACATGAGATACAGAGTTTAGAGTTTGCCCAGCTGACGTTTGATCTTGCTTTGGTCCAGTATTTTCTCACTGTGTCATTTTGAAATGGTAATGTATATCCTGTGATGTTGGAGGTATGTGATCTGCTTTTTGATTTTGACTTTAAGAGATTGCATAAATCTCAGAAGAGACTTTGAACTTTGGAGTTTTAACATTGTTGAGACTGTTATAGACTATGGGATTTTTGAAGCTGGACTAAACATATTCTGCATTACACCTAGGTATGGCCCCCCCATAGACTCATGTGTTTGAACAAGCCTATGGGGGGCCAGGGAGTGGAATGTGGTGGTTTGAATATGCTTGGCTCAGGGAGTGGCACTATTGAGAGGTGTGGCCTTGTTGGAGGAAGTATGTCACTGTGATGGTAGGCTTTGAGACCCTCCTCCTAGCTGTCTGAGAACAATCTGCTCCTGGTTTCCTTTGGATGAAGATGTAGAACTCTCAGTTCCTCCTGCACCATGCCTTCCTGGACACTGCTATGCTCCCGTCTTTATGATAATGGACTGGACCTCTGAACATGTAACCAGCCCCAATTAAATGTTGTCCTTATAAGAGTTGCCTTGGTCATGGTGTCTGTTCACAGCAGTAAAACCCTAACAAAGACGCACCCCCATATAATATTTCAACCCTAACTCCTTCATGCCAGTCTTTCATAAGTGAAGGGACCAATCACAGAAGTCTCTCACGCAAATGAGAGTCTGTCTGTGTTTGTATCAGTCATAGGCCTTCTGCTAGGACAGCAGGGGATGTGCTCACCTCTAGCCTCAGCATAAAGAGCTGCAGAGTCCCCCTTGTGATGACATAGTTCTGCACAACTTTTTAGAATAGACATGGGCTGGCATCGTATGTTCCAGAGTCAGACTTTGTGTCAGCAGCAAGCAGCTATGGTTGGTATGCAGCTTCCTCAAGATATACATGGAGTATTCCAAGCAGCCAGTGCTGGCATGAAGCTCACAGGCTGGATCCTTGACTGATATCCCTTCACTCAAGGCAGTTGGAGTGCCAGAAGAACCTCAGAGTTATCAATTAGGAAGTGAAATTGTCCCACTTCTCATCTTTGTTTATTTTTTTAAAAAGCATTAAGAGGGATGTTTTCAATAAAGACTCACAACTAACTTCAATAGTGATTCAACAGAGGCTGTGTGGTAGCTCTTTCAGTAAAGTTACATGCAGATATCCGGCCAAGTTCATATCTCCAGAACCCACGTAAGAAGTTGGGCTGATGGCATGATTGCAACCCCAGTGCAGAGAACACTGTCACAGGCATGTCCGTGGAGCTGACTGGCCCACTAATCTAGCTGGATAGGTGAGTTCTGCTTTCAGTGAGAGACCCTATCTCAAAAAATAGATGGAGCTGGGAATGATGGCTCACACCTTTATCCTCTGCGCTAGGGAGACAGAGGCAGGCAGCTCTCTGAGAGTTCCAGGTCAGCCTGGTCTACAGAGTGAGTTCCAACACAGCCAAGGCTATGTAGAGTCCCTTTCTCAGAAAGCAAGCAAGCAAGCAAGCAAGCAAGCAAGAAAGAAAGAAACAACCAACATTGACATCTGCATGTACACACATGTCCACATCCTCCCACACCTGAACACCTATGCACACATGCACATATGTGTGCACATTCTCCCATGCCTAAACACATTTGCACACATATACACATGTGCACACACATACAGACACACACACACACCTCCTGCCTTAGTATCCCTGGGAGAGGTAGGTCTCTTCTAATCTGTCTCAGAAATTCTTTGAAACATTAACTAATTTTGATATAAGTGCCTGTCTTAGCTAGGATTTTACTGCTGTGAACAGACACCATGACCAAAGCAACTCTTATAAAGACAACATTTAATTGAACTGGCTTACAGGTTCAGAGGTTCAGTCTATTATCATCAAGGCAGGAACATGGCAACATCTAGGCAGGCATGGTGCAGGAGGAGCTGAGAGTTCTACATCTTCATCTGAAGGCTGTTAGTGGAAAACTGACTTCCAGGCAGCTAGGGTGAGAGTCTTAAGCCAATGCCTGCAATGACACACCTACTCCAACAAGGCCACACCTCCTAATAGGGTCACTCCCTGGGCCAAACATATTCAAACCACCACAGTGCCTTCCCTTATAGTCTTATGTGTGTTATGTTATGTATTTAAAACATTATTCTGGAGTAGGGTCTCTGAGTTGTAGGCAACTCGAAAGATGTGTGATGAGGAGACTTGAGACCCCACTATCCAAGACTGTGCTCCCTGGAGACAGAGTCAAGGCTGGGTAAGCAGGATGGCCTGGGGGAAACAATCTCACTCTAGTGTTACACTGTTCAACTTCCTTTAGGAAAGGAAAGATGTCTTATGTTTACAGGGAGGCCTTAGGGTAAAACGTTAAATGCATTTGGGCATGTGGTTCTGTAACTCTAGAGTTCACCATTAGTGTTAGTCTCTGTTGAGGTAGATCTGTCCTTTGAGAAGTGAGGCTGTGCTGAGCAAGGTCTGTGCCTATCCTTAGGGCTGCTGCAGAGCAAAGCACGGCTTCCCCTGTTAAACGGGAACACTGTGTAGGGAAGGGAGGGAGAAAGGAGGAGAACTTGAGCTCAAATATGACTTCTGCTGAATAATGGCAGCTTCAAATCTGTCATCAAACTAGAAGCTCCGGAGAGGAAGGAGAAGGGATATAGGGTAACAGAGGGACTGCAACTCCTTTCTGAGGCTGTGATTAAATCCCATGACCAGGATCTGTTTAGCTCCGCTCACGGTTTCAGAAGGTTTGAGTCCATGCTGGTGGGCACAGCGTGGCAGCAAGGAGCCTGGCAGGAAGCTGGTTATGACATTTCATCAGCATTCTGGAAACAGAGACAGTGAACTGGAAGTGGAGTGAGGGTGTAAACCTTAAAGCCACACCCAGTGACATACTTTCTTCAGCAAATGTGCATCTCCTAAAGGAACCATAACCTCCCCCAAAGAATGCCACCAATTGAAGACCAAGAGTTCATGTATGCATGGGGGACATTTTTCATTCAAACCGTCACATAAGCAGAGCCACAAATTTCCCCCTACCACGGATGGTGCCCACCATATCTTTCCACCATGACGAGGGGGCTTGTCCTCTCCAACTGTGAGCCCCCATAAATCCTTCCTCCATCAAGTTGCGTGGATGGGGCATTTGGTCAGAGCAGTGAGAAAAGTTATTAATATAAATAAACACACTGTGTCTCAGATCAGGTCCTGTGCTTGTGCTGTGAATGACACCATGGCCTCTGGTTCTCAGGAACACTGGGTGGGTTAGAGATGAGGGAATGGATAGGTTGAGCAACACAACCTCCCTCTCCTGGCTTGTTTCTGCATCAGTTTCAAGGGCCTCTCTTTCTATGAGGCAGGCGCTGTGTCTGAAGGTAGACTTCAGTGGGGACCAGCTCTGATTCTTCTGTGGCCTCCCATTCTTAAAGCTGCCTCTGTAAGCCAGAGAGACTTCACCAGGGAGAGAATACTGGCATTCACCTTTGGGCATCCTGACTGTGTACTATTGCTGCGTGTCTCAATGGCTCGCAGATCTTTGTCATCTTTCCTTCCCACTTGGCCTTCCCCTGTGAGCTCACAGTTCTAGGTGTCTAGTACCATGTTCTATACTCTTCCTACTGGGTCTGGACAGCTGTGTCCTATCGACTCCCCACTGGGGGAGGGCAGACAGAGAGCTCTCTGTCTTCTGTGGAATGTAGCAGCAATTCTGAGTATGGTGCTGGCCAAGAAGTCCAGTCCCCTATAAACTTTTTGCAGTTCAGGAAAGTAAACACATGGTTTAAGGTCTTTGCATAGGCAGTACCCAC
The DNA here is from genome assembly GCA_019843965.1 of Rhynchomys soricoides. Classification (NCBI taxonomy): domain Eukaryota; kingdom Metazoa; phylum Chordata; class Mammalia; order Rodentia; family Muridae; genus Rhynchomys; species Rhynchomys soricoides. The sequence goes on along the minus strand of JADRCH010000153.1, from coordinate 6,727,946 downwards.
CAGTTTAGCTGGATTTATAGAACTTGGGAAAAAAAAAAAAAAAAGGTTGATAGAGCTAATACATTTGGGAGCCGGTCAAGGGGGTGTGGTCCAGAATCCTCAGGGAGAGGAACTTGGTAACTTAGGAGATAAAAAGAGGAATCCTGTAGGAGCTGACTTCTCATTCTTGCTCAGAATCTGTCTGACTGGGTGATGTAGCCAGGCTTTCCCAGTTCCGGAAATCAGTTCCTACATGGGACAGTCAGGGTTTCCTAGCAACAAGGGCTTTTATACAAATGAGGAGATAGGGCTCAGGAAGCTGCATCATACAGTCTGTTAGGATTGGGGATCCATATACTGTCCAACTGAGCATCTTCCTAAGACTCTACTGTGTGCTGGCAGGTGAGGAGAAAGCCGGATAACCACTTGATGAATGTGTACAAAGGAACATGGCTATGAGTGAGAGGGGGGTCCAGGGTCTATTCCTAAGGTTTGCATGCTAGCAGAGACCTTGGGAGGAGAGAGAACGACTGGGGTTCCCAATTAGAGCCCTGGTGTGTGGAGAATAAACAGGAATACCCACAACCATTTAGTAGGTGAATTCACAGCCAGTGCAGAGCATCTGCAGTTCCTAAGTACAGGTTGTGGCTAGCAGTTGATGAGGAAGAATTAGGCAGGGCTACATGTGAATGACCTTGGGACAGACCAGCAGAGACCAGAGTCCAGCCATTAGAGCAGGGTACTTGGATAAGAATGCCTGTTAGAGATGGGGTGAGCTAAATCCCGGGGCTGGAGAAGCACGAAGGGGCTTGGAAGACACAGGTGGAAATCAGTAGTTGCAGTCACAAGGAAGGTACCTGGACTCTGAGAGTCTCTAGCTTTGATCCATGTGGAGAAGTCACAGTTGGGGTCCTGGGGGGGGGGGCATTCATCACAGCCTTACTTACCAGCTCCTCACAGTAAGAGATGAATTACACAGGGAAACAAACAGTGAAGTCAAACTGGAGGCATAATGTCAGTACTCATGACTTTCTTGAAAAACCAATTGTCACTAGAATGTCACAGTATTGATAGAGGGAAGCTTCTTTTACAAAGAAAGAATGGACGTGTGTGTAGATTTCAGAGTAAAGTACTGTACCTGTCAGGCACTTGGAAAACTTTTGGTATTGTGAGATCTTAAGAGGGAGTTTATTTTATTTAATCTTATATTTTATTTTTACATACTGGAAGTTGGTTTGTTATTTATTGCATAGTTTATGTTAGTTTTGATATTTGAAAAAACAAAATTCTTTAAAAATATTTATTATATTTTTGTTTATTGTATGTGACCACACGTGTGCCCTGGTGTGTCTGTGGAGGTCAGAGGATAACTTAGAGGACTCAGTTCTTACCTTCTGTCACATGGATCTCAGGGACTGAACTCAGGTTGTCAGGCTTGGCGGCAAGTGCCCTTACCTGCTGAGCTATCTTGCTGGCCTCAAAAGTTGTTAATTTTTTTTTTTAATCTAAATATTCTCCATGAGTAACACTAGCAAATATTTGCCTGGTGCTTATTCTACACCAGGCTCTGTTTGGAGTCCTTTCCACAGATGAGGTGATGTCCTTCTCAGGAGAACTCAGACAGTGGAAGCAAGCTCCAGAAGGCTGGCAGGTGCCTGCGTTTGCAGAACTGCTATGTGGCAGCTGGGGTCTGAGGCCAAGCCACCTGCTTTCAGAGTCTGTACTCTTAATTACCGTGGGGCTTTGTGGCTTCCCTGGAATGAAAGGGCATTCTCTGTGGCTGAAGCACACAGGGAACGACACGTGTTTTTATAGCTGGTAGAAAGGGATACCTAACACCTACCTACATTTAGTGAATGAATGAACGAATGAATGAATGAATGAACAAAAAGGGAAATTTCTCCTTTGTCTCCAGGATCTGAAACAACTTGAATGTTTCCCAGGACAAAGCTTCTTCAAATTGAAGTTTGATGAATTGACTAATAGAAGAACATCAGTGACTGGGTAGAGGTTGGAATGTTGCAAGTGCATAGCCAAATTGTCTTGGGTCATCTTTAGCTCTCTTACTAGCCACTGATAGCCTTCTGTAACTGACCCACAGGTTTGTGGGCATTTGGAATGTACAAACAGAACACTAGTGTTGTTGTTGTTGTTGTTTCCTTTGAAAGGTGTTACTTTAGCAGACCACTAGCTTCCACCAACCCAAAAGTTAATGTCATCAGACAGCATGTAGCAGAGGTTTGCCCTACTTTGCTGTAAAGTGCCTCTCTGATCTTTCCACCAGAGAATTTGAAAAGCATATTGATTTAAGTTTCTCCGTCCTATTACTGAAAAAATTTCACAACACTGCTTCCATGTAGGAACACCGAGTTTGGGCTAACCTAAATCTCTGTTCCCGGGCCATGGTCATTCCTACTTGACTTTAGAATAAACTGTTTCTTCGCCCCTTTGAGGTGAGAGCTCTCTTTGTTTTGGGGTTGACATTAGGAAGGAACTTGTGAAGCCTCCCCCAGTCTTGACAGCAGGTGGCTTGACTTCCTCACCTCTTCTGGGAGATGCTGAAGAACCGGCCGCTCCTCTGGGAGACGCTATCTGCTGAGAAACCTGTCTTACCTTACAGATTGCCAGGAGCATGCAGGGTGGCCCAGGCTATCCTAAATCTTCCCCAGCAACTAAGATAGATAGTTTGGGTAGTTGTGGTGTTCAATGAACCACAGCTCCCAGAATTCTCGCTTTACTGTGGTCCCTCCCACATTGACTCTGGGTTGGATGCGTAGTTTTCTTTAACCAATGGGATGTTAGAAAACCTCAACCCAAGCAGGATCTTAGTGTGTGCTTACAGGATAGGCTTGTCTTAGGACCCACCCATCAAGCTCGACCCTTAGATAATGTGGGACTCTGGAAAGAGGTGCTGAAGGAGTCTGGTTTGGACATTTCTCCAGTTTCAACCAGACTCCCAAATGGAGGATGGCCACCAGATGAGCCCAGCTAAACCACTCAGCGGAATCCAGTCTACTCACAGTTTTGTGAGAAAGAAGAGCCCATCTCTGTTTTGAGTCAATACATTCTGGGTGGCTTATTTGGCAGACACAAGTCTGGACACAGGACTGGCACAGTGAAAATCAAGGCTGAGAGCATCCAGGCTGAGATGGACATGAGGCGTCTTCTCTGTCAGTCTCCATCCACCTTCTTGCCTTGGGTCAGCGTGTTTCAGTGAGCCTAAAGCTCACCCCTTTGACTAAGATGACTGGCCAGTGAACGTTGAGGATCTGCCTGTGTGTTCAATGCTGGGGTTACAGGCACAAGCCTTCTGATGGGGACAGCACACCGGGGACCTCGTGCCCCTACAGATCCTGTCTCTGGAGACCAGCTGCAGCCTGGAGTCATACAAGTGTGAACCTGAGGGCCAGCTATATCCAATCTAAATGAGACGTTACAGCTCCCAGGGTTCCTCTCAAATGCTAAGACCCTGACTTGAGAGCTGAATCGGCTGGGGGGTGGGGTGGGGTGCGGTGGCAGCAGCAGTGATTGTGGGGGATGGGGTGGGCTGGGCTGGGATGAGGTAAAGTGGGGTGGGGTGGGGCCTCAGGGACCTGGGCATCCTCCTAATGATCACCTCCTGAAATTACTTCCAAATGAGAAAGGACCTTGTCTCAAAACAAGGTAAAAGGTGAGGATTGACACCCAAAGTTGCCCTCTGACCTCCAGCACTTGCCATGGCATCATGTCTATGAAGAGGTGAACCACATCTTGTACTTTTGTCATACAAGCTCTGTCTGTAGTCCATGAACCAATGTCTCTGCAGATACTACAGACTCTCTCAGATCTAACCCCCAGCTTCCTCCTGGGCTTGTCATGAGTGGTCTGACTGGTGATGGCAGCGTTTCCAGGAGAGCAGGTGGAACAGGGAGGAGCTGGGACACAGACAGTGGAGGATGCAAAAGACACCCCAGCCATGCCCCAGGAAAAGAAGTCCTGCCCCTTCTCCACAGTCCTCAGTCTCAGACAGGAATCCCTAAAGCAAAGAATTGCTTCCCGGGAGGGCTGTGTACAGGGGCCCTGACCTGCTTCAGCTTGAGCAACCATAAGGAGTCTGCATGCCTTTCTTAGATTCTTGTTTGTGTTTTCTATGGCTTCGGGCTTTAGTTCAGATAAATAAGACCTCTCACTGTGGAAATGAAAATGGAGAGAGATGCATGATCCTAACCGCTGGCTGTTTGGGGGCAGAATCTAGTGGGCTGTGCTGTCAAAACATTTCAGGGCTGTGCAGACCATGTGCTGTCTATCTCACAGAGGCTTTAAAAATGCTTTCTGTTTAGAAGGAAAGACCCTTGGGCTCAGCATTCTCTTAGTCTGTTAGCTCTGATGTCCTGGGGGAGGGAGCTTGGACCTGGGAGGAAAAATCAGGAAGGGGGAAAGAACAATGTCAGCTGGGACATGGTGGTGGCTGTCTCAGGGAGGAATTCCTCACATGGGTAATCCACAGGCCACAAGGGCTCTGAGGCAAGAGAGCAAAGAAAGACAGCACCACAGAGAAGAGTGTGGCACAGTGCTGGCAGAGGTCTGGCAACATAGAAGGTGCCTTTCCAGCCCCCTCTCCCTCCTCAGGGCTGCCCTGTTGCATATGGACTTAATCCAGGTAGAGTGAAACCTTGCATCCCTCTGGGTAAAAGTTACTGTGCTGGATAATGAAATGCTTGTCGTTGCAGATTCCAAAGGAAAGAAGGGGAGCAAGAAACTAGCCCTTCAAATGTGACTTGAGAGCAGCATGCTGATGGGGAGTGCATTTCCCCACAGAAGAGCAGGATGAGGCTGATTTGTAAGTGAGGCTCCAGCAACTGGTCTCTGGGGCAGAGTGGCAGCTGCGGTGTGTGTGTGTGTGTGTGTGTGTGTGTGTGTGTGTGTGTGTGTGTAGGGGGACTCAGGCAGAGGGATAAGCATCTAGTGGGCTGAGCTGTCAAAACATTTCAGGGCTGTGCAGACCATGTGCTTTTGCAGAGAAAATTCCACAATTATGCTATGAAATGTGCTGTATTTTCTTTCTATAACTCCCAAACTTCACACCCACATAAAAGCTCCCAAAGTCATTTGACATGCACAGGCGAGCAGACAATCTGTCTGACCTCTCACTGCAGAAGCTTAACACGCATTCGATTTTGCATTTCATCGATTCACCCAGTGTCCCTGAAGAATAAAAGGAGTAAATAGCCAAGTCTGTTTGATGGAAGAGATTGGCCAGGGGCCAGTGAACCCGAACGTGGCCATTCAAATGGATTCAGGAGCTGTCAGTCCCTGTCCACTGTCTGGACTCATCCTGAGGCCTCTACATTGTGGGTCAATCCTGAGATTTCTTTCCACTTTGTGACAAGGCTTTGGCCATGTGCAACTGTGACCCTAATATCATTTCTTCTTCTCCTCCTTCTCCTTAAATGAGTCTTTGTGGTTGGGGACATTTCTTTTTATAAAATAAACATATAACAATACATAAATAAATAACAATAATTCTATGTGTATGGGCATTTTGCCTACACATGTCTGTGTACCACATGCATGCCTGGTGCCCAGGAGGTCAGAAGAGGGCATGGGATCCCCTGGAACTGGAGTCATAGGTGCTTATGAGCTGCCATGCAGGTGCTGGGAATCAAACCCTGGTCTTCTGGAAGAGAAGCCAGTGCCTCTAACTGCTAAGCTGTCTCTTTAGTTCCTTACCCTGACATTTTCATAGAGCAGAACTGTTTTTGTTTCCCTGATGACTGACTGCCCATGAGCAGGAGTGGGGGTTGAGGGGTGGGAGGGTAGTAGTGAGTCCCAGAAGGAATTCTTGGGTGGTGCTGGGGTGAAGGGACCTCTTGGGGTGGGGTCAGGTTATGCTAAGGTAGTGTGATGGTTTGAATAAAAATGGCTTTCATGAGTCTTTGAGAGTGGCACTGTTAGGAGGTGTGGCCTTGTTACAATGGGTGTGGTCTTTTGGGGGGTGTGGCCTTGTTGGGGGAAGTGTGTCACTAGAGGATGGGTTTTGAGGTGTCTGAACCTCAAGCCAGGCCTGGTGGCTCACAGTAACTTCCTGCTGCCTGTGGATACAGATGTAGGACTCTTAGCTCCTTCTCCAGCACCATGTCTGCCTGCATGCCACCATGCTTCCTGCCATGACAATAATGGATTAAACCTAGGGATTTGTTGCTGTGAAGAGACACTACGACCAAGACAACTCTTATACTACACTATATTAAACTCTGATTCTACACTGGGTGGAGCTTAAGTATAGGAAAACTCAAAGCCCACCTTCACAGGGACATACTTCCTCTAACAAGGCCACGCCTTCTAATTAGTGCCACTCCCTGTGGGCCAAGCATTTAAACATGTGACTCTAAGGGGGCCAAACCTATTCAAACCACTATAGAGACCCACCAGTGGATTAAGAAGATCTTTTGTGAACTGCCAGCCGATGGCTGGTTATGATACAGTTTCCCCATGGGAGCAGGAATCCCTCCTAGGACACATTCATAGAATCATTCCTTCTGGAATTGGGGATGATGAACCCCAAGGGTCTTCCTCCCTTGGTCTGGCTCAAGGGTGGGATGTTGGCAATTAGCACTTGTAAAGGATTGCTTCTGACAGCTTGTGCTTGCCAGACCTAACCTCTAAAACAAAGGGCTGCCAGGGTCTCTAGACCTGCCAGTTATCTGAGGGAGGGGTCAGAGCTGCCCAGAAATCCTCCTGTTTGTGAGCCCCCCAGAAATCCTCCTGTTTGTGAGCTGTGGCCCCTGGCAGTGGGGATGCAGCTGGTGTGGCAGACTGAGTGGGGTCCCAACCCTAGTAAGGAGACCAACAAAACACTTGCCCCAGTGAGGCAGAAGGAGCTGGTGAGTCAAGGAAGGGCTGTGGCACCTGAGAGAAGGCAGAGTGTGTAGGACTGAGGGGGAAGCTGATGGAAGACAGGAGACATTTCTTGGGGGCATAAGGAGGATTCTATAGTGTTCAAAAATGAATCTGGCACTGACTGGAAAGAGGCAGAATTTATAGACATATTATAGTCCATTCTCTAATGACACACAATCTGGGTCTGGGGATGGCTAAGTGAAGTGCTTGCCAGGCAACCATAAGGGCCTGACTTTGGTCCCCAGAATGTATGTAAGGATGCAGGTGTGGGGGTGGGGATGGTGGCACATGCCTTTAATCCCAGCACTCTGGAGAAAGAGGCAGACAGATCTTTGTCAGTTTGAGGTCAGGCTAGGCTATGCAGAGTTTCAAGGCAGGTAGGGCTATGTAGTGGAGACTTTGTCTCAAAAAGCAAACCAAAACTACACCCCTCCCACAAACACGCATTCACATACATGCGCATGCGCACACAAGCACATTTATACAGTCACATACACCCCCCCACTCCCACCCCCCCACTCCCTACACTTTTAGAAAATGAGAATATTATGTCCTCCTTCTAAGAACAGTGTCTAAGGCTGCTGGCAAACACACATTTGAGTCTTCCTTTGGAACAGCATGAAGAATTAGGTGGAATTAGCATAGTAATTGGTGACAGGTAAAAGACAGAGGCAGGAGTGTGAAAACCATTTGTTTTCCTAAGAGGATGAAGCATCCCAGATCCATCTTTCCTCCCTGCCCTATCTCCCACCTCAGTCAGCACACTTCTTGCTGGCCCCTGGCCCAGTCACTGTACCTGTGGAGTCTCCTCCAGCAGAGGCTTCAGGCTGCAGTTAATAAGCATCATGTTATCAAGGCTGAGTTCTGTTCTTGCCCTGTACTGTCTTAAATCACAGGCAGCTTATGTCATCGGTAGCAAATGCACTTATCCCAGGCTCCTGCACTTGAATTTTTAGAAAATTTTAAATCATCATTGTGTCTTTTAAGGGGAAACCCTTTCTGTCTGGAGGGAGGGAGTGCTGTTCACTGCTGAGACACTGAGCGAGGGCTTCCGGAGAACTGGCTTACAAGGCTTCTCAAAGTCTTAGTTAGGTTCAAGGAGCCGTCCCCCCACGGGTCCAGGTAAAGCTTTCTGTGGAGCCTCAAGGGTGCACCAGCCTTTAACTGTCCAGGCCATTTGAAGTGACCCAAAGACTGCAGGGAGATCCACTGAGGAACGACTCAGGCTAGAAGTTCTGTTCCGAGTAGAAACCACCAGGTTCCTGCTCCTCTGAGGCTTTTGGGGTGCAGGCTGAGGGCAAAGACGCCCTTCACTATCCTAAAGCCTGAACAAAGGGATTCCTGGAATGCAGCAGGGGCAAAGGGAGGGGAAGAGCACAATACAGAGAAGACCATGGCTGCCCTGGTGATCAGGGCCAGTTTTCCTGCTCCTCCAACACTCTCACCTCTGCCAGGGTGCTGATGGCTGCTCCCAGGGCAACTGCCACCTGATGGACTCAGGTGGAGCAAGGTCAGAGTAGGACCAACCGTCCAGGGTGGCTCAGAGAGGGCGCCCAGGATGCAGGGCTTGAAGTACTAAGACTGGAGCAAGCACTCAACTCTCCCTGGGGCAGAAGAGGAGCAGAAGGTAAGCTTGCCCCTGTGTGTCTGCTCTCCCTCCCTCCTTCCCTTCCTTCCTCCCTTCTTTCCTTCCCCCCTCCCTCTCTCCCTTCGTTGTTCGGACTTTGTAGGGGTAGGTCCCTGTAGTGGCTATTCCTGGTTGTCAACTTGACTATATCTGGAGTGAACTACAATCCAGAATTGGAAGGCTCACCTGTGATCCTGATCTTGAGGCTGGGAGATATAAGTTTCTGACCTGGATCTTGGCATAGAGATCTTGAGGCATAGTGGCTATGAATCCCAGGAGACTAAGGCAAGGAGATCTCTGAGTTCAAGGTCATCTGGGACAAAACAAGTCCCAGATCCAGGCCTTTAATCTGGGTCACACCTGCTGCTGGAGACCTACATAAGGACATTGGAAGAAGGAAGATTGTCTCTGCTTTGCCGTCTTGCCTTGTGTGACTGAACAACTGCTAGATCCTTGGACTTCCATTCACAGCTGCCCATTAGTTGGACTACAGGCTAAGCAGAGTTGCAGTAATCGGAGAAACTCCATGAGGACTAAAAGAACAGCTTCTTCGCTGGTTCCTTGAAGCAAAGATGTCTAACGGAAAGTTTTAAACAAATACTATCCACCTGACTTTGACCCATTGAAGATCCTGGAACTCAAGCTACCCAATGACCGGCAGTATGTGGTGTGGCTGATGGCCCCCTTCAACATGAGGTGTAAGACGTGGAGAATAGATCTATAAGAGGAAGAAGTTCGTGCTCATAGGATGTGACTCTACCTTCCCGACTACAGGCAGCTGCAAGATCTAACCCCACAGCCATCCTCAACTAGGTACCAAAGACCAAGAGGAAGGCAGAGGCCCTGTGTAACAAAACACAGTTAGCAGGCTTGGTTGTACCAAAGAAGGTAAAGACAGAAGCCAACGGGGGCGCAGAGCAGGTCCGGGTGTCCACTGCTGGTATCCCAGAGACCAGGAAGGAGGTCAATCCTGTACCCCAGACATCTGCTGCCTCCTCCCTGAGCCAGCTGGGTGCATATGGGGACAGCGAAGAGAGTGACAGCTGAGCATCAGTGATGCCCACTGTGGTAGCATAGACCTAAGAAATGAGGAAGAGACAGGATCAAGCAAACATCTCCAGCCAAGGGCTCAGGACCATTTCTGCCATGGGTCCTGGCAGGTTGTGGAGAAGCAATGTCCTCAGGAACCCAGGACAGATAGCCTGGTCCACTCCTTCAGTTCTTGTGTTGTGTAGAGCCTATTGGCTGGTCCTTTCCTGCCACAGATCTGAACACTGACTGACATGGACAGGGGACAGGAACCCTGGGCACCATCTTCCAACTATACACAAGACCTGGGGCTCCACCTGAATGCAACACAGTAGAACTGTAAGAAACAAGAAAGAATAGAAAATCAATTAAAAAACAAAACAAAACAAAACAAAAAGGCAGAGTTACCCATTGTGACGGTTTGAATATGCTGGGTTCAGGGAGTGGCACTGTTGGGAGGTGTGGCCTTGTTGGAGTTGGTCTGTCACTGTGGGTGTGGTCTTTAAGACCCTACTCTTAGCTGCCTGGGAGCCAGTAATTTTTTATTTTTATTTTTTTATTTTTTATGATTTTGTTAATTGTTTTATTTTTGATACTTTATTTACATTTCAAATGTTTCCCCCTTTCCAGATCTCCCTTTTGGAACCTCCCTTCTCCCTCCCCCCCTCCCTGCCACTATGGGGGTAGTCCCCCACCCACCTACCCACCCACTCTTGGCTTCCCTCTTTGGCATTCTCCTATACTGGAGGATCTAACACCCTCAGGCCCAAGGGCCTCTCCTCTCCCTGATGGCTAACAAGACCCTCCTCTGCCACATATGTGGCCAGCACCATGGGTCCCTCCATGTGTATTCTTTGGTTGGTGATCCAGTCTCTGGGAGCACCAAGGAGTCAGGTCAGTTGCCACTGTTGCTCCCTCCCTGGGGCTGCAAACTCCCTCAGCTCCTTCAGTCCCTTCTCCAACTCCTCCATCTGGGACCTCACACTCAGCCCAATGGTTACTGTGAAGTGACTCTTGGGTATTCTGAACTTTTGGGCTAATAACCACTTATCAGTGAGTACATACCGTGTTCATTCTTTTATGACTTTGTTACCTCACTCAGGATGATATTTTCTAGTTCTATCCATTTGCCTAAGAATTTGATGAAGTCATTGTTTTCAATAGCTGAGTAGTACTCCATTGTGTAAATGTACCACATTTTCTGTATCCATTCTTCTGTTGAGGGACATCTGGGTTGTTTCCAGCTTCTGGCTATTATAAATATGGCTGCTATGAACATAGTGGAGCATGTGTCTTTATTACATGTTGGAGCATCTTCTGGGTATATGCCCAGGAGTGGAATAGCTGGGTCCTCAGGTAGTATTATGTTCATTTTTCTGAGGGTCCGCCAAACTGATTTCCAGATAGGTTGTATCATCTTGCATTCCCACCAGCAATGGAGGAGTGTTCCTCTTTCTCCACATCCTTGCCGACATCTGCTGTCACCTGAGTTTTTGATCTTAGCCATTCTGACTGGTGTGAGGTGAAATCTCAGCATTTCCCTGATGACTAAGGATGTTGAACATTTCTTTAGGTGCTTCTCAGCCATTCGAGTTTCCTCAGTTGAGAATTCTCTGTTTAGTTCTGTTCCCCATTTTTTGATAGGGTTATTTGGATCCCTGGAGTCTAGCTTCTTGAGTTCTTTGTATACATTGGATATTAGCCCTCTATCGGACGTAGGATTGGTAAAGATCTTTTCCCAATCTGTTGGTTGCTGTTTTTTCCTATTGACAGGATCTTTTGCCTTACAGAAGCTTTGCAATTTTATGAGGTCCCATTTGTCGATTCTTGATCTTAGAGTATGAGCCATTGGTGTTAGCAATCTTCAGATGAAGATATAGAACTCTCAGCTCTGCTTGCACCATGCCTGCCTGAACGCTGCCATGTTCCTGCCTTGATAATAATAGACTGAACCTCTGAACCTGTAAGCCAACCCCAATTAAATGTTGTCCTTTATAAGACTTGCATTGGTCATTGTCCCGCGCTACCGTCTCGCCAGCAAGAACGACGCGGCACACAAAGGATCCTTCTGCAGTAAAGCTTTAATGCATCTTGAGAGGGAGAGCATAAGCTTGCCAAGAATGGAGACCCCGAACAACAGAACACCCGTCCCTTATATAGGCCACAGCGCTCGCCTGGGACGTGGAGCTTCCCCATTGGCTCCCCGCACATTAGGCCAGATGACGCCACGAGAGAGGCTGAGACTCTGAGGTGGAAAATTACCAGGTGCATGCGCACTAGCCTGTTTACAACTTGTCCTCCGCCGAATGTAGGCGCCATCTTGTAATGGCGAATGTGGGTGCGACTCGGGCGGCTCCCCACAGGTCATGGTGTCTGTTCACAGCAGTAAAACCCTAATTAAGACAGACCCCCCCTTAAAAAATAACAAACTACAAACAAACAGAAAAAAACAAACCCGTGGCCTCACACTGTAGTTGGTGTAAAACTCGCTGTAGCTTAGGTTGTCCTTGAATTTACAGCAATGCTCTTGCCTCAGCCTCCTAGATGCTGGAATTATAGATATCAGTCAGTCCTGGTTTGCCTAATTTCTCTTTGGCAAGTTTTCAACCTTTCCTGGCTGTACCACGGTGGGATGAGATCTGGTGGCCCAGTGGCTTGCTGAGCCTCTGGCTTACCTCCAAGCCTCAGGCTCACACCTAGATGTTTGTGTCAGGGAAGACCTTCCTTTCCCATAATCTCAATATGCTTTCCAAGGGCCAGGGCTGGGGGAACCTCTGTCTCCACTTTCCTTCCTCCCCAGGAATGCCCATATTCAGGTATCATCGCCTTTCTCCTGCCTCCTGCAATCCCAGCATACCTCTGAGCTATCTTAAAAGTAAGCATCTTGGGGAGACTGGCCTGACCCACCTACCCAGCAGAGTGATTATCCTTAATCCAGTTTCTTGTGTATGCTTCTAGAAATTTAATACACAGCTATATAAAAATATAAATATACTTTTAAATTACCCCTGGTTTTTGAAAATAGAACACTAGAGTAATACATTTTTCTTTTTATTAAAAATGTCCCAGTTTTTAAAAAATAGTGCTATAAAATGTCATAGTTTGTATTTGTAATTCCTATTTGAAATAATGCTGTAATAGATGATCCTGAACTGAGAAAGCTTGGCTGATTCCACGACAGGCTTCAAGTTGGCAGTTAGGAAGAGTTAAGTTCTGTTTCCAAGACCTGGGCAAGTCCAGGCCTCTGAAGCTGCCTGCTGCCTGGCCTGAGGGAAGGACAATGGGTCAGCAGCAGTTTCCAGACTTCCTCAGTAACAGTTGCCAGACCTCCCCAGCAAGTTTCCAGGCCCCACCCTACTCCTGTAATGGAATGTCCGTAGAGATGGACCCAACATTTTAACATAGAGAGCACCTACCCTGGAATTCCTTAATGTGCTTTAAATCAGGCCTGCAAGCTCACTTGGGTGTCTCTATCTTGGTAATAAGGAGACCCCAGCAGAATAAAGCACTCTTTGTGTTTATATATATTTGAGTCTGGGGTGTCGTTCTTCGGTGGATTATGGACCCTTACAAACATGTGCCGTTTGGAATGAGGAGGACCCAGTTACTGGGCCAAATGGTAACTCTGCTCGTAACTTAATTAGATTTTACTTTTTTTGGTGCTTTCTTCAATTTTCCCAATGTTGTCAGTGACTAGAGCCATCCTCTCAAGGACAAGCAGGAAGCAGACAGACAGGAATCGAAGGAGGAAGGAAGGAGTCCCATTTCCTCCCCTGCCTCCTGTCTCACAGCCTCTGTTGTCGCCCCCTACTGGCAGAGCACAACAAAGCCAGTGGCGAAGCTTAGGTTTGTCTAGAAGAGTCCAAATCAGAAGAAAGGAGGGTGGGGCTGGAGTGAGAGTCAGTCACTTAATAATTGGCCTGATAACGACGCCATAACGACCCTTAAATGTGTCATTAAATACTTGGAGTCTGGCTAGCTGGACAGTTGATGGCTGAGAAACAAACCACATCTTAATGAAGGAGGTCAGTCATTTCTTTATGCTTAGGTGACATTTCTATACATATTCTGCCAACTTGTTTGGGTTATTTTTTCCCTTATGGTTGTTTGCATCTTGTCCAGCAATACCTTGATGAAAATAAGCATGATAAAAACACTCAAGGAACCAACAAACTCAATCTAAACATTTGAAACCACAAATGCAAAAAGGACCCTGAGGTACGTAAAAGTTAAAGAAGCTCGAGGTGGCTGACAAGTTACACCTCCACCTCGGAGATGCTCATGTTAAAGATGGAGAGGCTGGGGAGATGGGTCAGGAGGCAAAAGCGTTTGCTGGACAAGTGTGAAGAAATGCCTTTCACACCCATTTCACAGGTGGGAAGACCTGAGGTGTCGGTGACTTACCTGGGTTATCTGAATATTGAGTTTTCCCTTAGTCTTTTCGCCATACTGTGTTGATTTTAAATGCAGTATTTTTCTAGAATTACTCCCTTTATTATAGCTTGCTTTTTTCATTTGCCAACATAAGATACCCATGTTCCTACATTACAATATACTCTCTTATACCTCTGATGACTTGCCAATTAATTTCCTCTCTGTATTTCCAAAGGAGCAGTATATGTTTAAGATAATGCCCTGGGCACATGGACACACACACACTACAGTAAACTTCTGAGAATTAGTGATTCCAGGTCATTGTGAGACTCCGTTTCAAATATAAAATTGATGGGAGCTGAGGAGATGGCTCAGTGGGTAAAGGGCTTGTCGTGTGAGTGTGGGTACCTGGGTTTGAATCTCCAGAGCCCATGTAAAGCTGAGTGTGGTAGAGTGCATCTATGACCTCAGTCCTCCTAGGCAGAGATAGGAGGCAGAGAATCCCAGAAAGCACGAGGGCCAGCTAACCTGGTGTGCATTGCAGCAAACTAGAGAGAGACCCTGTTTCAGACAAGGTGGGAGGGGAGGACTGACACCTGAGGTTGTGCTGTTTTCCACAACTGCAGAACGGCAATGCACACTCAAATTCAAACACATATGCACCCACGCACTCACTCACGCACACACGGATGGACACGCAGAGTTTCGAGCTGGTAGCACTTCCTATCTTCTTCCAACTATCATGGGACCTGTGTCTCATCAGATCATCATGGATGCTAGCTTTGTGATTTCAAAACATCCTGGCTGACTCGATGAGTAAAACACCATGACCTCCCCCCCTCTGTAAGGCTGGACTTTGCTGCGCAGAAATTTTGTGTCTCAGAGCCCTTGTGTCTGTGGTCCTCGGACCTGTTTGTTGTTGGTTAGAATCTCTCTTTGAACCTCTTCTGAGTTTTGTATTGGTAATGAAACCAGTACTGACACCCAAGACCACTTCTGGGATCAACAGGAGACCCCAACACTCCCCACCATCAGGTTCTGGTGAGCTAGGGTCTCCCTAAATATGGCTGCAGTATTCCTTGGGTTCTCCTTTACATTGTTTTCCTCTAATGTAAGACAAAATAAATCACTGCTTCAAGGGTGTAGGGACACTCATGAGATCCTTTCCTACCTCAAAAAAGAAAATGAAAGAGAAAAGAAGGAAATGGTCTCATCCCCTTACACTGTAAAAGGCTGGTCAAGAGAGGGAGTACAGAGAGACCAGCCTCCGAAGAGAATCCCTCCCTCCCTGGGGCAGTCACTCAAAATTTTCTCCTTAGGACCTGGAATGTAGCTTAAGGGGTGGGGGTGGGGATGGAATCAGAGAAAAAGCAGAAAACTTTAGAAGCAAGCAGCTTCTAAAGGAATCCAGACGGGGGAATGCTGAACTCTGTCGCCCTAGGCAGTCCAGATGTGGGTAGCTACAGCAATGGCTGTCCCAGGGGCCCTGACTTCATGCTTCAGGCTCCTGCTGTTGGCATCACAGACAACAAAGCCGGTAGCGGGTTTGCTGGCCCATGTGGTGGTGCTAACATTTGCCAGCTGGAAAGCAGGCAACGGTCTGGTGGCATGTGGGGGACAGGTTTCCCTAGCTCCCACCTTCTCCGTGGACTCTACGGTGTATATTTGAGTTTCATCAGTGACTCACGTGACTCTGGACCCTCACTGAAGACCTATGGGGGTCAGTGGCCTAGGCAGTGAGCACCGAGAACCCATCTGGTAGAATAGGGATGAGTGTATCCTCGGAGGCCCTGCCCCTACCACTGAGCCAACCATCTGGAAGCAACCCAGCTATCTGCCAGTAGCTTCTAGGAAAGGGTGTTGACAAGACATTCCGTCTAGTACTATTCTTGGCTCAAGGGAAAACAGAGCACAGTAGTCAAAAACCCATCAGGCCACATCACTTACTATCCTGGAGACCTCCAGGAAATTATTTAAGAATTAAAAAACAAAACCAACCAACCAAACAAACAAAAAAACCAACTCACTTTCCTCCCTTGTAAAATACTGATAATATGTTTCCTAAGTCATTGTGTATGGTGGCCATCTTGGTTAATGGTGATTTTTCTCTCTAGTTCAAGTCAAAACCAAGTTTTCCTGTCTGAACTGTAACTCAGTGGTATGGTACTTATCTTCCATGGTCTAGTCCCTGGGTTCAGTTCCCCAGCATGCCACAGAACAAGTTAATACAATACTTGGATCAAGGGACTTTGGTATAGTTCAGTCAATAAGGTGCAGGCCTTGTAAGCATGGACACCTGAGTGCACAGTCCCAGCACTTAGGTAGAGAGCCAGGCATGGTGCCATGCACCAGAAACCCTAGAATCTGCAGTCAAGCTGGTATTGCCAAATTTCTAAGATCAGTATAAAATCCTGTGTCAAAAACTAAGGGGATAGGGGAAAGGCTGAGGAAGATACAGGATATCAATCTTGGGCCTCTACATGCATGCACACAGACACATACTCATCCATGTGCCATGTACCATGCACACCATGTGCCATATATGCATCTTTGGTTTGATAAAGTACATACTAGATTTCTTTTCACTGTTATACTTCTTGGCTTTTATGAGAGAAAATAAATACTGTCTTCATCAGCATGTCTTACCAGCTGTCGTCTTCAAACTATCAATGCATATTCATAATCCCAACATCTGGACTTTTGCTGTTTTCTTTCTGGTACAAGTTTCTGTCTCCTTGGTCTCCTGCAGCCTGTTATTTCCAAAGCAACCAGAATAATCCTCACTAGACTATAACATTAGGTCCCCCTTATCACATGCTCCAAGGACATCACCATGTCTGATGATGCTCAACTCAGCCTGTGGGGAGTGAGCTATCCTCTCCCCTGGCCAAGCCTTCTTATGTCATTAGTCCAAGGTGACTTCCCATTGATTCTGCAAGAAGACTTGGGTCAACCTCTCGGGTAAGATTGAACCTTCAAAATTGGTAAGTGCTTAGGGATAAATTATTACAAAACACTCAACAAATACACAGATTTTGTTTTTGGTATCTTACCTGACAAATACCTCCAAGTATAGAGATGTAAGCAAAGCTTCAGTGTAAGAACCTCAGTGCTAGCAGAACTAACAAACTAGGCTTAACCACCTGTCCCAGTGCACCATGCTAACAATGAAACACATTGTTAACTCATATATAATCAACTCATTTGGAAAAAGAATAAAGAAATGGAATCCAATACTCTCTAATTCATCTTTGGGGTGTGAGTTTTAAGTAGAGGAATAACTGGGACCAGGGCAAGAGGTATTAAATGGTCCTTGTCAAGCTGTGGTCCCATCTTTTATGGTCTCAGCTCTAGTACTGTAGGGTGGCCCCATAAATGATTACTTTACTTGTTACTGACATTGTCCTTCTGAGGGAACTAAGGTGGTTTCTGCAATAAGATCTGCTTCAGGGAGTAGCCACTCACCATATATGATTGCCCTCATCCGAGGCAGGGTGGTCTGTCCTGCAGGACTTGATGCTTCTGGACTCCAAGGTCCCCACAAATGTGGGGCTGTGACTTATTTTTGTTCCTTCAGTCTTGAAGGGAAATGAGACAGGTCAGGTGGACAGACACTCCTTGGAGATAACCATGCAGAATCAAGCAGAAGGTTATGCCAAAGTCAAGGAGATAGTACAGAGGAAAGGCAGAGATGCTGGGCCTTCATCTTGCTCTTACTCTGTGAGCTCAACAGGAATTAGCTCTTTTGTACAAATGACATCGTCCTAGAGTTTGTTACAGGAGTGCCTTTGGATGTCGAAAGTAGGTAGCAGCTAAAAAGACATTGGAGGGTGTGCTACAGAATGTTTTAGGCATCTTGACTAGTCTGCATGAGGCTAGATGAGGGGCTTGGTGGGGAATAACGAACATGTTCTTGGAAGCAGATCAAGGGAATCCCGGAGCGCACTGGCAGAAAGTTTAGCCTTAGGCTCACCTGTTAGTTCTAAGGAAGGGAAAAGTACCCGAGGAGCTGCGTGAGCTTGCCAGCTGAATGTGCTCAAAGCTCCCCTCCCCCCAAAGCTCTTCATGCCTATACCAGAATGCACTAGAAGGGACACAAGGTAAAGAAAAACCCATTATACACACAAAAGAGCCAAACGTGCTGATTCAGACGTTTCTCTAGATCTGCAGATGCCAGATGATGGTGACACCAAGATCCTGCTAGGAAGAGGTGCTTCAAAATGAAACTGAGGGTGTGGTGATTACACCCTTGGTTAAAACCAGAGAAAGAGCCAATGGAGAACCTTAGAGAGCTAGTCGGTTAGGCAAAAGGTGATGAAGTGTTTGAGAATTCGTCTTGTGGGTCTCACAACCACACAATAGGGTTTCTGAGAAGTGTTGGTAAGTGTCCCCCATTGCAGAAGAAGCCCAAGACAGACAGGACTTATCTCAAGAACCTCTGGGTGTGTAGCTTTTGTCTAATGGTCAAGATGCCAATGACACTCACAGGAAAACCATACAGTCCTAAAGATGATGATTTAACAGAAATACTTTTAGCTTGGGCTGAAAGGGACAGAGGTGGGACAGAGGCAGGACAGAATGAATAGATGGATTTGGTTTTCCAAAATTCTGCTAGCAGGATGGGATGGGAAACAAAACAGAGCAGGATTCAGCGTGGCAGAAATGACATTGTTCTAAAGAGACACTTGTGTCTCTCAGTCTGGCTATCAGACTATGAAGCAGTGGACCCCAAAGAAATGGGAATTTTCCCAGGAATCTCTTACAGAGACATCTTCCAGAAGTCTCAGAAAGG
This sequence comes from Rhynchomys soricoides, assembly GCA_019843965.1. Classification (NCBI taxonomy): domain Eukaryota; kingdom Metazoa; phylum Chordata; class Mammalia; order Rodentia; family Muridae; genus Rhynchomys; species Rhynchomys soricoides. The sequence continues at coordinate 6,709,266 of JADRCH010000153.1, read as the reverse complement.
CAGTTCATACAGTTCTAATGACTTTCAGACCACCTCACATGAGGGGACTGAACCCCAGAAAATCATGAGTCAATGGCAGGAGGGACCACACCTGACCAAGACTGCATATCTCGGGGGAGCCAAAGGACCGACTCTGAAAACCAGCCTCAAAGATGTCCCCTTATTCAGAGTCCACTCACTAAGAAATGCCCAGGATGTTCTATTTACCTTGCATACGAGCTGCTGAACCCCTGACAGACACAGAGACACTTGTTTTGTCTCCATGATGGATGTGCCACCTGTTTTTGGTGTCATTTCAAACTTCAGACTCCCTGTAGGATGAGACTGAGGCTATAGGCTTATTTTCTTACCCTTCCCATCCCCCACTCAGTGAGACCCTCACACACAAACCTCGGTGCAGATCTGCCTCTAAGAAATGCAACTGAAAACACCCACTAACTATAAAGTGGAGCCATATATGGCTACCCTGTTAGATATAAAGAGACAATCTTGCAGCAGATGCCCTGGTCCTCTGGCTCTTACCTTCTTTCCATCATCTCTCTCATAACATTCCCTGAATCTTAGGTGTAGGGTTTGTGCTGTAGATGTATCAGCTGGAACTGGGTACCCTATGGTCAGTTGCTCTCTGCAGTTTGACTGGTTGTTGCTTTCTGTAATGGCTTCTGTCTGCTGCAAAAAGAAGTTTCTTTGGCTCCACTCAGTGAACTGGATCAGGCACAGAATGAGCCCCTCAGTTATCCTGGATGTGGTCCAGGCAAGAGAAAGTCAGGTGTGATTAACCAGGCAGACTGACATAGGATGTGATTCCTTGCTCTTTCTAAGGCATGTTTATGTCAGGCTGGCCAAGAACTGACCATACACCTTAATTTCAACTCAGGAGCTCATGGCTGAGGGAATACAGATGACTTCCATTTTTTCTGGGTCACTGAATTTCTAAGCTCACATTCTGTCTCTACCCCAGCCTGTGCAAGCCCCCCACCCCCCATTGAAGAGGAAGGGTCCTCTTCTCTCTGTTGTGCATTCAGTTGGAACTGATTCTTGTGTGTCAGATGAACATCATTCAGTCAATTGCATTCTTGTAAAGTCTGTAGTGTTTTCTGTCCATGCGCCTTGAATTCACATACATTGAACTATGCTATCATTTTGGCTCTGTTTCATAGTTTGCATGCAGTGCTGTGTTTTGAGAGATAGCCACATGCTTACTTGTGCTTTTCGCCCATTGCTCCTTGGTGTTATGCAGTATCAACTCTTTAACGTAATTTTAAAGGAGGAGGCTGGTCAACATTATTTCTTTATAGTTTATGCTCTCATTTCTTATCAGAGCATTCTGTCTCTGCTCTGAGATCACAATGGCATCTGGCCCCACTGTCTTCTCAAAGACAGTGTAAATGGCAACTTACAGTGAAGTTGGTGGTTTTGTTTTTAAGGGGTGGGGACATGAGGCAAGGATTTAATATCATTATTAACTCAACACAGATAAATATATCAACCCCGGGATGCCTTCTCTGTTCTGGGCTTGTCACCCCCTCCCTCTGGTCTTATTGTCGCTCAGTGGGACTGTATTGTGTCCCTCCAATTTGACAGTCTTGATATTTAGTGAGAAGTGCCCTCCACCTTGACCCCTTTCCTCGGACAATCTTGGCCTTTTGTTTTTGCATCTAAATTTTTGAATCAGCTTATTTAGCTACTTTCTTCTCAATCAGAGTGGGACTGAGACACTTAATAAGATTTAGCACATCAATGGGGTAATACTGACATGTCCACACTGTGGACATCCGAGCACTTGTATTCAAGTTCATTAGGTCTAATAAATTAATCAGGTCTCTTTGTATCTCTCTGTGTATGTTTATAACATTATCTACAGAGAACTCAGATTTCTGGCAGATTTATCTCTGGATGAGTTTCATTTGTTCTATAAGTGGCATTTAAGAACTAAACTGTTAGCTGGCTGCTGTAGGTATATAGAAAGGGAGTTGCCTCTTATACTTTGATATCTGTTGCATTAATGATAAAATATAACCAACTTGGATGTGAATGTTTGACCCATAGGGAGTGGAACTATTAGGAGGTATGGCTTTGTTAGAGGAAGTGTGTCACTATGGAGGCATGCTCTGAGGTCTCCTATGCTCAAGCTATGCCCAGTGTGGCACACAGTCTCCTTCTGCTGCCTGTGGACCAAGAAGTAGACTGCATGCTGCCATGTTTCCTGTTATGATGACAATGGACTAATTCTCTGAAGGTGTAAGCCAGCCCCAATTAAAAGCTTTCCTTCATAAGAATTGCCATGGTCATGGAAACCATAGACAATATATATTTACCTGTTGTTCAGACTCTAGGCATTTATGCTTGGGGATGAGGCTGGCCTAGAGTTTTCTTCCTTGGGCTTTTCTATCCAGCTTTGGTGCCTCTCTGGCTTTTGATTGGTTTTCTATTGCTGTGCAGACACCATGACCAAGGCAACTTATAGAAGGAAGGGTATATTGGGGGATTACAGTTTCAGAGGGTTAGAGTCCATGACCATCATGATACAGAACATGGCAACAGGCACGTATTGGGACAGTAGCCAAGAGTTCATATCTTCATCCATAAGCAGAAGGTAGAGATAGAGATAGAGATAGATAGATAGATAGATAGATAGCGCACATGAGAGAGTAAAGCTTAAACCTTTTGCAATCTTAAAACCCATCCCTAGTGACACACCTCCTCCTAATCCTTCCCAAACAGTTCCACCAGCTGGGGACCAAGTGATCAAATCTATGAGCCCATGGGGCCCTTCTCATTCAAACCACCACAGTGACTTCTTTTGTCTTCTTAGAGAGAAGGAAATACTCCCTTTTCATCCTATTTCTTGGTTTATACTAAAATTCTTAACACACATACATACACACTTTCTCTGTCTTCCCCTGTCCCATGTAGTTCAGGTTACCCTCAATCTCTTTATGTCATTGAGGCTGGCCCTCTGCATCTAACTCCTGGATGCTGAGATCTTTGGCACCTGCAACCATGCCCAGCTGCTGTAAAGCCCCCCGGTGGTAGCATTTCCTTTTAAAATCTGACCGATGATACAGCTCAATAATTATGACCTAGATGCTCTGTGCTGGTGGTACTTGTGGAAATGTGCCTTCCTTAGAATGTAGCCTTTTCTTTTCTTTTTTATTATTTTTCCTATTTATTTACATTTCAAATGTTTCCCCCTTTCCAGATCTCCCCTTTGGGACCTCCCCATTTCCTCCCCCTTCCCCCTGCCACTATGGGGGTATTCCCCCACCCACCCATCCACCCATCCACTCTCGTCTTCCCTCCTTGGCATTCTCCTATACTGGGGGATCTAACACTCTCAGGCCCAAGGGCCTCTCCTCCCCCTGATGTCTAACAAGACCCTCTTCTGCCACATATGTGGCCAGCATCATGGGTCACTCCATGTGTATTCTTTGGTTGGTGGATCAGGCTCCAGGAGTATCGGGGAGGTCAGGCCAGTTGCCACTGTTGCTGCCTCCCCGGGGATGCAAACTCCCTCAGCTCCTTCGGTCCCTTCTCCAAGTCCTCCATTTGGGACCTCACATTCTGCCCTACTGTTGCTGTGAAGTGACTGCTGGGTATTTCAAACTTTTGGGCTAATAACCACTTAACAGAGGGTACATACCGTGTTCAGAATGTAGCCTTTTCATTTCTCTCTGTTGTGAAGTGTGTCAGTCTAAGGTTGTCCGTGATATCATTCTCTGTTCTGTCTCCACAGTGGACAGTTTCCCATTCTCCACTACTTTCTCCACGGCTCGCACAGCTTTCCCTCTTCAAAGGACTGGCTTTTCTCATGTAACTAATTTCTGCCCTTAGTCTTATTATTTCCTTCCTTCTTCTTTATTTGGGTTTATTATTTTTCAACTTAAAATAATTTAACTAGTGCTTCAACCTCCCAAGTACTGGGACACATTGGCTGTGTTGCTGAGCATAGCTTTTCTTCTAACTTTTTTTTTCATAATGTACTTATTTATATGTGTGTGAGTGTATGCGTTTGTGTGTGCGTGCACACATGTGTACATGTGTGCACCTACATATGAAGATCAGGGGCCGATACTGAGTGTTTCCCTCGACCATACTTTACCTTGTCTTTCGAGACAGGGTCTCTCTCTGAACCTATCATTCACTGATCGGTTCATTGCTAGTTAGCTATCAAGCTCCAGGAATCAGCATGTAACCCCGCTCCCACCATGTTTCAGTCACAGGACCACCTGACCATGCCCATCCTTCTGTGGAAGTTCTGGGGATCCAACGCAGTTCTTCGTGCTTGCCCAGCAGGCGCTTTACCATCTGAGCCCTCTCCTCTGACCTGTAGCTTTTTAAGCTGATTGTCTGTCCCTTGAGGTTCAACAATTTCTCATTTTCTGAAGTAAACATGCCAAGCCATCCCAACTCTCCAATTGCCTCTCAGCTGTACCTCACAAGGTCTGACTGTGTAGGAAGCATTGCCTACAATTGGGGAAACCCATGCTAGGCTCCCTTTAGATAGTGCTGGCTGTTTGGCTGTGGTAGTGCCAGTTCACACCCTCTCCAGCAGTCCTCATCACTCACCTGAACAAGATCACATGAGCCAGGAAGGCAATAGCATACCTCCCATCTCCTTTCACTGTTCAAGTTGAATTGGCATCAGGAGAGAAAGCCCAAGCCCCAGACTCACCACAGAGCTGACTGCCAACCCCTGTCAGGGTGTGTGAAGATGAGGAAGGAAGAATGGCCTCGGCTATGCCTGCTGCCATTGGAGAGCTTTGAATCCTGGATGTAACGTCCTTTAATGTCCTTCCCTAGCCTTGATTGTGGAGGATGGGCTCCAGGGACAGAGCTAGCTGGGACCCCAGGCTCCTTGTGGTACTCAAACCCTGAAGAGCTTTGTCTCTCCCATCCCACAATCTCCCCGCATACATTAATGACCTTAAACGATGGCCTCTTATGTTCCCACCCTCCCAACCTGCTCTGGCTCATCCGATACTTCCCTTGACAACACAGATGTGCTTGCCACTTGAGACCCCACTAGCAGGGGACCACGCCAAGACAGGGCTTGCCCTAAGGGAAGCTTCCTGGAAGATATTTTAAAGACAGAGCCCACACCCTGAGCTCAGCGTCTTGTGATCTTAATTTGTGGCTTTGTCTGATGGGACCTGCTTCCCTTTGCAGCGTCCTCAGGCTGTTTATTTGGGGAAAGGATATTCTCTGCCTTTCATGTCTGAGTGGTTTCCTCCTGCAAGTTGCCTGTGAGGTCTTCAGTAGACCCTGACACTAGCAGGAGGGGTGGGCTCTTTTGGGAAGCAGGCTCTCCCTTGGGATAAGGAGTCCTATGGGCTCTATCTTGAAGCTGTCCATGGGGACCATCTCAGCCATGTCAGCAGGCAACCTCTCCGTATCTGGTTGAGAACCTCAGCAGATCTCTTTGGACTTGGGCTAATAAAATTTTTTTTTTCCCTTTAAAAGGAACTTTCCATTGTTTGTTTAAAAAGTGAAATGAGCAATTTTTCCAACCGCAGGGGCGATGCTGGAAGAGGCTGCAATTTCTAGGATCCAAGTCAAAACTTAAAAACAAGAAGAAGAAAATGGGGGCGGGGGAGCCTTCCAATTAAAACAGGTCTCTTTATACCTTCCTCCAGGCTCTCTGGTCAGTCTTCATCGAAGGGTGTCAACAGGATCCTTCTGGGTTTTTTTTTTTCTTCTTCTGCTCTAACCTATAATGAGCGAATTCTTCATTCTTTTTCACCAATAATGAGATACCTACAGCTAATTAGATACCAGGGCTGCGTAGGATACGAAGGTGCAGGTGGAGTTTCAGGGCTGCCCAGTCTAGTCCACACATACTGTGCGCCACCCACCAACCACCCAGCCCTTCAACACAGCACTGGCGCCTGCCCCAGGAACACACAGCCTAGCCTGGAGACAGCCAGGGAATCACCATCCCTTATGGCTTGCTAAGGGAGAGAGAGGGTCCCAGGGAATCACCATCCCTTATGGCTTGCTAAGGGAGAGAGAGGGTCAGATGGTGTGCGAAGTCAACCCCCGGAACTGTTGCTGAGCGGGTGTTTGCCTTTCTTTGTTTCGGAATCAAACAGTGGGTGCACACCAAGTAGGATACCAAAGTGAAGAAGATAGAATCCCGTGTAATGGGGACCCTGGTCCTTGGTAGAAGCCTTTTGAAAGTCTGGATCCAGGCCGGTAGACTAAGAACTGTGGCGCAGGGGTGACCATGTCACAGGCTCTAAAGAAGCAGGGAAAGGATTTCAGACTAGAAGCGCCCTCTGAAATAAAATCCCAGGAGAAGACCCCACGAAGCCTGAGGGCAGGCCTGTGGCACAGAGCTTTGAGGTAGACAAGGGTCATCTGTGTGGTAAAGAGGGGAACTTGGAAGGGGGACGAGGGTCACCAGTCACTGTTCAGACCTCAGAGATCGAGCACTCCGGTCTATTACCAGTCCGGATGCTACCTGCCAGAGCTTGCACCCCTTGGCTGGAAGGTTTATGAGAGCTGGCTTATTCTCTGGTGTCTTGGCACTTTCCTTCATGTCCTGATTGGAACCAGGGAGGCTGTAAGTGCAAACTCTTTTTTTTTTTTTTTTTTTGTACCTTGGAGTAAATTATACCTGCGTTCCTGGAGAAGGCTGTGGTGAAAGTGTCTCTTGTTTCCAGTGGCTGTACTCTCCCCTCGGGAGACCCGAATTCCAAGCCGGCGCTACTATAAAGTTGATGAATGCGTGCCAGGCCCTAATCCAATATGCAATCACCCTTCTCTCTCCTCTCCTTTCTGCAGGGGGAAAGGAAACTGGAGTTTTTAATAAGGTAATAGCTCCTCTTTTATATTTTCCTTTCATAAATTATGAGGAATCAAGAGCAGAATGCGGCAGCAGTTTGGCACGGCGGGAAGGTTGCTGAGCTGGCGGGGAGTGTAAATTGGTACAAGCACTTCCAGAGAGCAAATTGGCAGTGTCTAGTAAAGTTGCAACCTAGTGGCTCCCGTCCCCAGGCCAGCTCACCAGAGATGCTAGAAGACACAGCAGTATTGTCAAAGACAGCAATGCAGTGGGAGGGGAGCATGAGCCTATGTCCCCCAAACCTTCACTGCGGTGACAGTGAAAACCACGGAGAGAAAAGCAGCCACTAGTAAAGAGAAATGGATTGTGGCATCTAAGATGTCACAGTGAACAAACCAACCTTTTGTGCCGCTTCAAGAATGCAACAGTAACTTGCAGGACCAAGACAACACAACGGTTTACATACAGTTTGAAAAACCCTAAGATGATCCAACACACTGTTTCTAGATGCACACACGCATTGTAACGGTGTAAAACTATGAGGATGGCCCAGTGGGTTAAGGTGCTTACTGTCAAGCCTGATGTGAGTTTGAACCCAGGACTCACAAGGTGGAAGGAGAGAAACCTACTTCCATGAGCTGTCCTCTGATCTCTCTCTCTCTCTCTCTCTCTCTCTCCACACACACACACACACACACACACACACACACACACACACACACCGGGTGGGGTTGGAGAGATGTGGCTAGGAGCTCCTACTTGATCCTCCAGAAGAGCAGAGCTTGGAGTTTAGCACCCACACTAAGCTTGCAATTGCTGGTAACTCAAGCTTAGGGAGATTCACTGCCCTCTTCTGGCCTCTGTGGTCACCAACACACACATAGCACGCACACACTTAAATAAAAATTAAATTCTTTTTGTATGTAGAGATACTAAACTCACAGTGGTAATCCTCTTAAAGGTTATGAAGAGACATTCATAGGGGCCTGGGAGAATTTGGGGACATCCAACTGGGTCACATAATGTAGCAGAAGTATGACTGGTGTTTTACAAACTGGGAAACAAATAATAGCAGCTGATATTTGCAAAATGCAGCCATCTGGTTGAGCCCGGTATACTGGCACAGGACAGGTCTGCAATCCCAGCCCTGGGGAGAGGAAGCTGCAGAGGCAGGAATTAAAGTTCATCTTGGTACACTGTACTTTTGAGGCCAGCTCCACCTCAAACAAATGCATGAACACACCAGGTTAAGATGCAGAAGGTTCAGGGTCCCTGGTTGTGCTTCAGCTCTGTCACCATGTGACTTTGGGCATGTCACGCTCTGGTTTGTTTCTCAGTTTTCTCCTCTATGAGATAGGAGATTTGCATCCAGGGTGGCTATGAATGCAGCCCAATGGATGACTAGGTAGATGGCAAGGTCACATACCTCTGATCACCCAGGGTCACTTTGTGGCTGGGAGATCGAGAAAGTAGCTTTGAGGTGACAGTAAAGGAAGCTTTGGGGTGTTGCAGAATATTTGATTACACTGTGAACCCTGAGGGTGTTATTTACTGGAAAACTTATTTATTTATTTGTTTGTTTATTTTAGTTGTGATGTGACTCAGCCTTAGCACACATCTTTAATCCAAGAGTTTTCTGCTTGAATATTGTAAACAGGATTAAATAAAGACAACCATAGGTCAAGAGTCAGAGCACGCGCCCAGTTGACAGGGGGTGGACATAGGATTATTAAGAATAAACATAGGAAGTCGGGAGGATGGAGAGAGAGACACACAGGAAGTGGAAAGGAGGGACATTCAGTCTGAAAGAGGTTTTTGAGACAGTGTGAGAGGGTCATTGCCGCTGGCACATCAGCTGAGGAGAGAGGTCAGCTGGCTGCTCTCTCTGCTTTTCTGAGCTAGCAGGTTTTCACCCCAGCATCTTTTTGTTCCCAGGTAAAACTGAACGGGTGAGATTTTGTTTAAAAACACGGGGGTGATGATGTTATGAACTTTCTGAGCACATGTCCAATGAAGTCAGGAAAAGGCACATAAAGACAGAACACCCTGGCAAAGGGGCCTCCCTGGCATTGCTCTCAAGTCTGTTGTAAAACAGGGGTCTTTGTGGAGCATGGGGGTGCACAGCTTTCTCCTTTCATGTATCAGACCATCAACAATTTGCTTACAGATGAGAAAATCCGAAAGAGAGTTTGTATTTTTCTCTAGGAGGGGCTTTGTGACAACCCAAGTGGATGGTGTCTGTGAATGTGCCATCTGCTGAGCCTAGGGCATTTTGGTTTTGTCCTTAATAAGTCCTTAAGTCCTGTCATCCAACATAAGCATAAGATATCCAGACAGCTCTGTGCCTTCTTCCTTCCGATAAACCACGTTTTCTGTGGGAATAGAGGCACTTTTCCAGCTCTGCCTACGTGTAAATATTAATCCTTGTGTATTTCTGAATTCCCGATTCTGTGGTAGATGTTAAGGGACACAAAAGTCTCACTCTTATAGTTTATATGGGACATGGCAGAAAAAGATCAATTAGTTAATAAGAGAATTTAAAATGCTATACAGTGAGGGAGATAGTCCAACGGGTCAGCAGAGGAGGGCCACTGGATGCAGGAAGCCCACTTCGAGGAAGTGACTTTGGGCTGAGGGACCAAGGACAAGAAGGAGTTACACTCTGAAGGGTGGAGGGTGGAGCTGTAAGGAGCTCGTGAGATGATTTCAGGAGCTCAGCTCACCAGTCTGGGGTTGGGGGGACAGCTGTAATGATGCAGAGGTGAATTGGGTGCCATTTGTGCTTGATGTATTGGTGTGGGGTTTGGGAGCAAGGCTGACTACAGATGAGTCCTTACATTCTAAAACATTATATTTTTTGAGATATAATGATATCATTTCCCCCTTCCTTTTCTCCCTCAAACCATCCTATATCCCTGTCTTTTCTGTCTCTCAAATTCATGGCTCTTCTAACTGTTGTTACATTCATATATCTATGTGCATAATACATATATTCATATACATATTCCAAAATATAACCTGCTCAGTCTGTATAGTGTTACTTTGAAGTATATTTCCAGGCTGACCATTTGGTATTGGATAACCAACTGGTGTGCTCTTCCCTGGGGGAGACTGTTTCTCCCACTCTCTGTATTTCTTAGCTGCTTGTAGCTCTTTGTGTAGAGTAGAGACCTCATGGGCTTTCCATCGTCCACTTTGTAATGTTCATTGTTGTCCTTGTTGAGACCATGTTTATGTAATCATGTTGGTGAGACTTTCTGGGTATAGCTTCATGTTCTACTAGAAGGCGCAGTTTCAGAGCAAAGTCATTGATCTTTTGGCTCTTACAGTCTTTCTGACCCTTTCAGCCATGTTCCCAAGCCTTGGGTTCAGGAGTTGTTTTGTGGACTTATCCACTGGGACTTGGTTCTACAACTCTGCATTTGATTGGTTGCGGAATTCTGTAATAGTTGCTGTCTGTTGAAGGAAGATGTTTTCTTGATGAGGGGTGAAGGCTACACTTATCTGTGGGTGTAAGAACAAATATTTACAGTGTAGTTAGGGATTATGCTGTTTTAGTGAAGTGGGTGTTGAAGGTTCTTCTCCAAGATCTATGACTTCACTAGCCCTGGGTTGTTGGCTACCAGGTTTCCAGAATCAGGCATGGCTTCCCTCTTGTTGATTGACTCTAAGTCCAATTAGAGAGCTAATGGTTACTGCCAAGATATGTGTGCCACTACTGCACCTTGAGGGTTATCATGCCATGCTGGTCATTGTTGTTGTTGATAGTTGTCATAGCTGGGTAAGGCTATTGGTAGCTTCCCTCTTTGGAATCTTCAGGTACCATGAGAGCTAGTTCTCAGGGAAGGAACATTCAGGTCCGGGCACTGTGTCAGAAGTGCATGGTATCTTCAGCAATAGGGATTTACTTTCCACCTGTGGAGGGAAATCAAGGGCAACAGCAATAGCGTGTAATGTTTGGGAGGGTCTCTTGGATAGCCTCAACAACTCAACAGAGGGCTTCTCATGCTTAGCCCTGGGGTTTTCGTTAGATTGTCTTTGTCTCTTGGAGGGAGGCATCCTTACATTTGGAGTTCCAACACTTGGGTGAATGTTGGTTTTCATTTGCTACACTTATATGGCAGAAGATGACGTTGTCTTCTGGCCATGTGGTGTTTGGATTGGATGTAGAAATGAAGCTGTCATGGAAACAGCTGGATTTCTCAGTGACGTCAGGATTTGTAGATGTTCCATTGAGAGTCCCCGTAGGAAAAACCTAGAATTAAATTTCAACTTCAATATTAAGTGCTTGCTCAGAGGAAGGAGAGCAGCGAAAGAGATCAAAGAGTGTGTGGGAAAGCCAGTCAAGGGTGACGTCACAGGACTGGACCATGAAGGGAAAGGCAGGTCAGCTGTGCCCAGTGCTTCTGTGAAACTGAGAGACAAAAGAGGCAAAAGTGGCAGCCATATTTGGCAGTGATGACTTTAACAAGCAATGAGGAAGCTTCTGGAAATGGGCCCCAGAGTGGGTGGAATTATAGCACCTGCCTCATAATCCTTAGGGAGGAGGGAGGTCACACTGCTCTACTCTGCCACATATGAAGGCACAAGAGCATCCTCCATTTGAGCCGAGCTGTCTGGTCAGTGTCTCTAAGGCTGCTCTGTGCTGAATATCAGCAGGCAGGGATACTCATTACTTTTCTCATTACTGTAATGAAATACCAATAAACACTGGTTAAGGAGGGAAGGAATGGTTTGTTTTGGCTCAGCTTGAGAACAGAGCCCACAGTGGCAGTGGCCACTGAGGCATGGCAACAGAAGCTTTAGGTGGCCAGTCACATTTTATCTGCAGTCCGGTAACAGAGAGAGAACACTGTGGTCAGCTTGCTCTCTTTCACTGTCTAGGATCTGAGCCCATGGGATTGTGCCACCCATAGTCAGGGTGGGCAGTCCACCCCAATTAACCCAAATCTACAAAGCCTGCCCAGGGACTTGTCTCCTAGGTGATTCTAGAGTCTGTCCTGTTGGCAACCAATAGTAGCCATAACAACCACTGTCTTCATTCCTATGCAACAGCAGGTGCTGAGTGGGGAATGGGCACTCTCTTCCACACTGTTTCCTGTTCTGTGTTCTGATTCTGCTCTGTGAGTGTGTGTGTTGGGGTGTGTGTGGTTGTTCCCTGTCTCTGCAGTGGATGTAGTATCTTGAAGTGTCACTCCAGCTGTGGTAATCACCACGGTGTGTGGGCTGCTGCCGTAGTTGACCTGCGATGAGATTTCCAACTGTGGTACAATGGCATATGGGGCCCAGGAGGCTGACTTAGCGCCTCCAAGGAACATTCCTGCCTCCATCCTTGGGCTAGGCTTGTCCCCATGTGAGACTCTCTCTGTGCCACCTGTTGCCCAGCCTATAAACCATTGATTTCCGGGCTCTGGTGGTCTCTTTCCTCTTCTCCTTGCCTGAGGATTATGGCATGAAGGCTGTCAGATGTTGGTCTTCTGTGTTTTCCTAGCTGGTTTTAGGAACTCAACAGTCTATTTGCCTCCTCACAGCTTGACTGTCAAGGCTTTAGAGTCTTGGGATTTACTGTTAGTGTCAGAGCGTGCATGATAACTTCTTCCTTTATTAGGGAGGGGGAGGCAGGTGGATTCCTGGGGCTTGCTGGCCAGCTTAACCTATTCAGTGAGCTCTAGAGTAGCAAAGAGACCTTGTCTCACAAACCAAAGTGGGCAATGCCTGAGGAATGTCACTCAAAGGAGCCCACCCACAGGAATGCCCACACATGTATACACACATATACACTAAAAATGGCAAAATATAATTACACATTTAATAGTGGATCTACAGAGCTGAGCTCTTCCTCAGCCAAGGAAGCACAAAGAGCCTGCCTCTGCCCTATGCTGTTCTGAGACTGAGGACCTGGCAGGCTGAGACTGTCAGCGACAGGAAGAGGAAAGCCCACTTCAAAACCTGTCTTGTATGAGGCTCAGAGAAGTGACAGGGTTGCCATGACTCCTTAAAAGCCTCAGGAGCCATATCTGGGGTCAGAGGTTCCATGGCCTCAGAATCTGAAAACAATTCAGAGTTTCATAGAAAAGAGTCTTCCCAGGCAAGTCAGCTAAGAGCTGCCAGGGACCCACAGCAGGTGGTACAGCAGCAAATGCTGTCATTTTATCCCCTATCCCTTCAGTGAACAAATGCTAATTCCCCTAGGTGATTCCTTCTGCTTTTCTGAGCGCTGGACCAACTGTCATGGGAAGGCTTGTTCCAGGTTTGGTTTCAACACCAATTTAGGCCATGCATATAAGCACGCCTACATCACATGCCTGTTCACCACTGAGCACTTCTCAGCTTCTCAAGAAGTATCTAGAACTTAAGAACATCTTCTAGTATTTGCTTACCTTGTTGTCATGGCAAAGTAGACAGAAGTTACTGTGTGTTTGTGTGTGCCCAAGTCTCTGTGTGTGTGTGTTCCTGGGAGCTTGTATGGGAGTACATGCTTGTGTGGATGCACATGTATGTGTACATGGAGGTCAAAGGACAATCTTGGTGTCATTTCTCAGACACCATTTACCTTTATTGAACAGGATTTCTTGCCAGTCTAGAACCTGTTAAGTAGGCTAGGTTGTCCTGCCAGTGAGCCCCAAGGATTCTTGCATCTTCTCCTTTCCAGTGATAAGATTATGAGGTGTGCCATTATGTGTGGTGTGTTGAGCCTCGAACTCAGGTCCCCAGGCCTGCACGGCAAGCACTTTACCCAATGAGCTATTTCTACAGTTCTAGGGGAACTGTTTTTAACCATGTAGCATTGCTTCTAGACAAGTCCCGCTTCTGTCTAGAACCCGTGGGACTCTGTCTCCATGGACCCATCTGTGGTCTTAATCACCCCCTCCCGCACACCTCACATTCACATCTATAAAACAGGGGCCGGCGACTCAGTCTGTGGAGGCTACAGCCAAGATCTACTGCACTGTAAATACATATGCAGATTTTATATGTATGAGCTTAAGTCATCTTAAACACCCATTCCTTTCCTTTTTTCACTACAGAAGGTTTTAGCCTATTTTCTGGTTTCCTTCGCCGTTCTGTCATCTTAACGTAGTGACAGGAGACAGTCAGAGCCAGGAACTTGTAATTCCTTGCATCTTAACACAGTGAGGAAAAACATTTTCCTCTGGCTTGGGAGAGAGTAAAAAGAGGATGATGAATGTAAACTGTCGGGGTTTAATTATAACGTATAATTACATATTTATGACATATTAATACTGTTGTTACTTTTATTTTGCCCTAGAGAGGTATAAATGACCTAATTCTCTTTCCATTCTTTTCCTGGTTGGAGTTTTTGCTTGGGTTGACTTCCCAGCTCATTTTTTGTCTTGTAAAATATCTCAGGTGATGAAACCTTGGAGTCGGGTGAACCACCTGAGGAAATTCGGGGCCTTCTGTGGAAAACAAGCAGTTGCTAGGGCAGCTGGGGACTGTGTTTGTTTAACATCCATATGCCTGCCTTGTGGAGCCCAGCGCAGAGTTATTTCCACTGGGCCCGAGCCAGCGCCTGGTTCCTCCCCACTGTGTCTAGCCTTGAACATTTCTATGAGATTATGTTTCACCCGAGGATTAGCAAAATGCAGAGGGGAAAAAACCAGGAGAAGGTGTTTGGTGCGGGCTCAGTGCTGTGTTCACACAATCTGCCGCTGAGCTAGACTGATTGGCCAGCAGGCCAGGGGCTCAGGAGAGTAGGCTAGCTCTTCATCTTGGGGCTCAGGAACTATCTAGGTCCAGGCTTGTTTGTTTCTAAGCCTCAAGCAAACCCCGAACCAAGTGGTTCTCATGCCTCACAGAGCTGTCAGAGAGCCTGGGGTCAGGGCATGAGAGAGAGGCTGCAATCCCCTCTTTCAGAACAAGGCCTATTGCCTGGACCATCTTGAATACATCTCTAAGGTGCATTTTTTTTTTTTTGTTTTTTCCTCACAAGGAGAGACATTACCTCAGCTGCTAGAAGCAGAAGACAATTATATTGAGTCCGGGTTGATAAAACTGTCTTACCTAAGCCCAGCTTTGGGAAGACAAGAATGAGCAAGGGGAAGTTCTGAGAGAGCTTTTCTCTGTCCGTCACCACGCTAGGGACTTCAGCTTGGAACCTGGCTGTGTATAGCCAGGGGTGTGGCACTGGCTCAGGACAACTTTGGAGCTGTCCCACTGGTCACTGCTTCCCTTCACATCTGACCCTTTCTGCCTCCAATTCTGTAAACCCTTCTAGAGGGTTTTTCTCGAGAGAGGGTCTTTAGCCAGGGTTGGCCCCAAACTTCCAATTTACCTAATATCTAAGAATAACAGGGACTTTGGATGCTTCTGACCCCACATCTTAAATCAGGGGATTACAGGTAAGAGATAGCATGGCCAGCTTATGCAGTGGTGGGGATTGATATTTTTCCTCCCGTATTTATTCATTCATTTATTGTGTGTTTGTGTGTGTGTGCGTGCACACACTGTGGTGTGCATGCCCAGTTCAGAGGACAGCTAGCAGAAGTTCTGGGTTCATTTCATGTACAGCCTGTCTCACAGCAAAAGCATCTTAAAGGGCCAGTGTCAGCCCCCAGGGGTTCACCGGAGCACAGAACTCTGGAAAAAGCTGTGAACTCAGAAGACCCTGGTCATGATCCTGATGTTCTTTTATCACTAGCTCTTGGGCAGCATTGGGTTTTCTTACCTGGAAAGCAAGTGGGATTTGAATATTGTGAAAAATAATATAAGACCTATTAATAGTGTCCCGGTTGTTAATTTACATCAGCTTTCTCACCTCTTAACTCTGAGAAGGCGCCCTAGTTTGTTTGGACTGTAACAATGTGGCAGAAGTGACATTGTAACAGCGGAGGCCTGCTGTGCCTTCCCTCATTTCCAGTTCTCCCATGAAAGCTTGCCAGATTTTTACAAACAAGCCCAGGTTTAACAAACACTACCCTGGAAAGAGCACGTGTATCTAAGCTGAAGCCACCCTAAGCCAGACAGAGCCACATGAACTCTAAACTGATGACCCTGTCCAAGACCAGTAGATCTCTGTGCTCACCCGAAGAGTGAGCCACTCGGCGGCGCTTTGAGCTAGAGTCTTGGATGGTTGTTAAGTGGTAACAGCTAATTGGCACAGACTTGGCAGAGGAATTTGGCAAGGATCAATCAGAATTAATCGTTAAGGGCAAAGTCACGCCTTAACCTTAGGTTATGGCAACAGCACTGGCAACAGCACATATAATCAGGCACAATGAGGAAGGCAGGGAGGCTCTTCCTTTGGCCCGGCGTTTGCAGCAGGAAGATAGGACAGCGCAGCTGAACAGCATGCTGGTCACGTCTTAGGAATATGTCTTAGGTTATGACTCCGCATTCAGAATGACACTGTATTAGTGCATGAGAGCTAATCTCTAATAGGAAAGCAATGCTTATTTAAGGTTTAAAAAATGTAATTTATTGCAACAATAAGTTATTTTTTCCCACTGTGGGATCTGTTAAGCCAGTGGTTCTTAACCTTCCTAATGTGGCAACCCTTTAATACCTCACGTGTGGTGACCCCAACTATGAGGTTGTTTTTGTTGCTACTTCATAACTTTAGTTTTGTTACTGTTTTGAATTTTAATGTAAATATCTGATATGCAGGATATCTGTAGGAATGGATACACCTTGGATGATTCTCCCTGGTGGAGAAATTAGAAAACAGATCTACTTCTAGCTGCATCATGGCTCCCATGCCAGGACACAAGGTTTGGCAAGTAAGACATAAGCTGGAATTTGCCCTGATGTATGTGACCTTTGCTCCCATGTCACCTGTCTGTCCTGTGTCACCTGTCTGCACAGCCTGCCTGCTCCAGACGGCACCACTCTCAGGAAGAATAGGAGCCAGACTGGGGGTCAAGGAGCTGGGGGAGTAAGAGACCACGGGGAAAGTCGATGGGTTTTTTTTTTGAACTGCTTGCCACTTACTACCAGAGGGATTGAGGGGACCAAGACAGTAGGAGGAAAGCCGTCTTTCTCTAGAGGCTGAATAAGGGGTTCTTTCCTCTAAGAAGTAAGAAATGGGAAGCAGGCAGATAGAGAGTCGCATTACCTACCATGCTGTACAGAGTTAAAACAAATCAAGAACCCATGCAAACAGGCTCTTCCATAAAGCAGGCTCACAGAGATGACAGGAGACTGTGTGAGGTGTGTCCTGGCCAGAGACACGAGTAACCTTCTGAGCTTCAGATAAGGCCCAGCTCAAACCACTGAGCTCCAGACAGCTCGGTGTATGCTTGTCTCATTTTCCCTCTCCTTCGGCCTGGCTCCAGAGCCAGCTGACAAGCCAGTGATTTCCCTTGTGTCTCTCTGTTCCTCACCTGTGACATCACTGTCTCATAAGTCAGAGAATCACAGTTTCAAAGATTCACTCAGTGTTCTTTTTATGTTTGTATAGGTGTTTCCCCAACAGTGACAACCTTGCCAAGACAATGCTAAAAACAGGCCTGGTGATATTTTTCCCATTTGTAGGCAGACATGAATAGTTAACTATGTGCTTGTCCTACAGTCACACAGAACTTTAGAATTAGTCTCTGAATGCTACACAGAAATAGACAGTATATTTGCCAAAATAATTTTTTTTTCCCAATGAAGCAGAAACCAAGTTTTGGGTTTGGTTTACCTCGGGATAGCAAAACCTGTTAGCTACTTCATTTACTTACAAGGAAATGTTTGTTTTATCAGTGTATCACAAATTTGGCAATAAAAATATATGTGGTCAAAAATTTTTTCAAAAGCAGTTATATTTGGCTATTTTTACTCCCATCAGCTTAGGGGGTAAATCCTTAGGATCCACACGTCTGAATTCTGGCTCTTGAAGTCTAGAATTATTTCAAAGACAATCAGCAAGCTATACTGGTCTGGGCCTGCCCAGCTTGGGGAAGGGCCACACAGTGTTTGGTGAAGTGGTTGGCTGTCATCAGAGAGGTCCCCCCCCCCCCCACATATACACGCAGAAGAAACACAGAGAGTTTGGCAGCCTGGTCTATAGTAATGAGACTACGAGCTCAAATGCAGCTGTGAGCCCTGAGTCTGTGCAGCAGCAGAAAGTAACTTTAGGACCTGTCCTTACAACAGCAACACTACTGCCACCACCACCACCACCAGCTGGTCTATGAGACTCTGTGGGTCATTGTTGGGTCCCCTGGCCCTTTTGGAGACACATAATTTGGCCTCTAAACATTTGGAGAATGAGATAGCAATATTTCCATTATTCCTTGCTCTACTTAAAAATGGGTATTTTATTTATTTTTAACCCCCCTCCGGTGTGCGCACGCACACGCAGAAATGAGTGAACCGCCCATAGACACCAGAAGAGGGCATCAGATCCTCCAGAGTTGGAGTTACAGATGGTTGTGAAACCAGCCCATGCAGAGAAGAACTCAGGTCCTCAGGAAGAGCAAACAAGTGCTCCTTATTGCTGAGCCATCTCTCCAGCCCTGTCCCCTGCTCCAGCTCCACTCTTCTTGTTAATAGCTGGAATTGGCTAACTAAAGATAAAGAATTGATGGCTTTATACATTTAGCTTTTGAATGTGACACTGACAACTCCCTGAGTCACCTTGCCTGGAACTTTTTAACCTGTAGAAGTACATCACTCAGTGGATATTTTTCTCTGGAGGCTGAGGCAGTCAGGTAGATGGGGATTAAGTCTCTACTTCCCCCAGGCCTGAAAAATTATTTTGACCCAAAAATGCTTAAGTCATGGGTTTCATGTAGACACAGCTTAACTGAGTCATTAAGAATTTTATTGGCTAAAGTAGGCATATATTTTTCCTAGTAGACGTCATGACATAACTGTAATAAAAATGTAATATCCAAGTAATCACTGTAATGTAATTACAGTTTGGTCATAAAGTAAGATTAGAGGTCTGAGATGGCTGTTTGTGGGGTGTGCATGCTAATGTCTGACTGCCGTCTGCGCTCGTCCGGTTCATCACAAAACCAGGTGGCCGGGAGCCCAGCTGAGCCAGCATTATCTGGATACCCTGTTTAGTCCATCTGCCCTCTCTGACTTTGTCATCCCGCCTGCCTTAGATGCCTAAGTGTCATGGCCACTACACCGAATTCCAGTTCATGTGCTTTCCAGGAGAAGGGGCTGAAGTTCCGGGGATTCCTTGGCCGTTACTTCCCCTCTCACGGTGTCACAACCCTCATCCACCTTCCGATTGAAGTACCTGGCTCTGTGTCCCTTTGTGCCTGCAGTGTGCTACAGCGTTAGCCGATCCTAGCTTTTGGAGGGAAGAACATTCCCCAACAACAACAAACAAGAACTGTTTTATGCATTAGACCAAAATGTCACTTAAAAAATCAACGAGTTTGCCATCATTGGAAACAGTCTTTGAACTATAATAAGTGAGATTCTACTGTCTGTTGTTTCTTGGTAGCATGGATCACAAAAAAGGTGAAACAGAAGCAAAACAAACAGACAACTAAACCACAACAACAACAAAACCCATCTGAGTCCAAATAAGGAAGGTAGCGGCTGGGATAAGGAAGGTAGCGGCTGGGTATTTACCTACCTTGACTTTCCACAGTGCCCTTTTCTCATTCTTAACAAGGCTTGAAGCACATCAAGTGGAAAATTCTAGAAAGAGAGACTTTCTAAGTTCTAAAGGACATACAATTCAGAGTATCACGAACCTCATGCTATCCCACTCAGACAGGACTCGTCCTGCACCTTCAATTTTCCAGCGTGACCATGCTGATAGACACCTGCTCCTTGATCACCACGTAGCTGTCTTGATTGTCAACTCCACTGCCAAGGTCACAGGTACGTCTTTTCAAGTAACCCGTGTTTACTCCAGGATGGTGATTGTATGGCAGTATGCTGTTATTGCTGTTTGATTACATCACTCATCCCTCACTGGGCCTAATAGCTAAGCCGTAGGTGTGTGCCCCAGGTCCTATTGAATGTTATGCTGAAACACTGTGTAGTAAATCTAACTTAGGAGAAAGGGTTTGTTAATCTTACAATTCCAGGCTACAGTCTGCTATTTTAGGAAACTCAAGGCTGGAACTTAAACTGCTGGTCGAAGGCAGAAAGATAGATGAACGTGTGCCTACTGCTTGGCTCACTTTCTCAAAGCTTACAAAATTCAGGACCTCAGAAGGGACTGGTACCCATATTTAGCATGGATCACCTAAACTCAATTAACCCAGTTAAGAAAAGTCCCTCAACAGAGGAATGGATACAGAAAATGTGGTACATTTACACAATGGAATACTACTCAGCTATTAAAAACAATGACTTCATGAAATTCTTAGGCAAATGGATGGAACTTGAAAATGTCATCCTGAGTGAGGTAACACAGTCACAAAAGAATGAACATGGTATGTACTCACTGATAAGTGGTTATTAGCCCAAAAGTTGGGAATACCCAAGAGTCACTTCACAGCAACCATAGGGCTGAGTGTGAGGTCCCAGATGGAGGACTTGGAGAAGGGACTGAAGAAGCTGAGGGAGTTTGCAGCCCCATGGAGGGAGCAACAGTGGCAACTGGCCTGACCCCTTGATGTTCCCGGAGACTGGATCACCAACCAAAGAATACACATGGAGGGACTCATGGTGCTGGCCACATATGTGGCAGAGGAGGGTCTTGTTAGCCATCAGGGGGAGGAGAGGCCCTTGGGCCTGAGAGTGTTAGATGCCCCAATATAGGAGAATGCCAAGGAGGGAAGCCTAGAGTGGGTAGGTGCATGGGGGAATACCCCCATAGAGGCAGGGGGAGGGGCAAGGGAATAGGGAGGTTCCAAAGGAGAGATCTGGAAAGGGGAAAACATTTGAAATGTAAATAAAGTATAAAAAGAAAGAAAGAAAGAAAGAAAGAAAGAAAGAAAGAAAGAAAGAAAGAAGGAAGCAAAAGTCCCTCACAGGTATGCTCAGAGACCGGCTCCATCTGGCAATCCCTCACTGAGACTCTTTGAAGGTGTGCACATTGCGTTGAGCTGGCAACAATTAAAATCAACCATGACAACATTTATATGCAGGGAAGAGCTCTGAGCCAGAGGATATATGGGGAAGGCTTTGTTCACGTGGAAGGCCACTGACACTGACCTGACGTATGGGATCAGGAATGAGGAGTTTTTGAATAGGCTGATCCCAGTTGCTGGCTTTTACTTGGCATCTATTCTTGGGCTGCTGAAGAAATGTTATTTTTTCCTTAAACTTCGTTCTCATTAATCTTGTGTTAAGAGGGGTCTAACCCTGTTGGGCACTCAGGTCGTTTCAGTTCCAATTAGCATATATTTCCGGAGGTGTTGAGTAGGTGAAGGGAAGGGAGCCCCAACATCTCTAAACTGCTGACCTTGAGGGACTTGTAGGAAGGGTGTCTCTGACATGCACATAATACAACTGACTCTGAGAAAGCTCTAGTAAATGGGAAGTTATGGTTGGCTCTGGTGATTTATGCTAAACAGAATAAACCATGACGGAAACATAAAGTATTACTAAGCTTACACTTCACTCACTCTATACAGATGAAACTCAATCTTTTTACTTCAAAAGTAGACATTTAGAGTCTCTATAGGAAATTGGGTGTGTGCTGTCTCCTGCTGGCTATGGGGACCCTGGTTAGGACTCAAAACACCCTGAGGTCTCAGGTCAAAGTTTACTTTGTGATTTCCCCATGCAAAGAGCACCTGACTGGAATACTAAGGTCCTTTCCTGTTCCTGAGAAGGTGAGCAAGAATGTCAGCGATGGTCTTTAGGAGCCAAACTGGTCCACTGACACAGCAGTCTGGCTGCCTAACCGCACACAGAGGAATTAAAGCAAGAAGCTTATTTTGGGAGCAGATGGGTCACCACCTGTACCTGTGACAAGGACAGGAACAGGAACTGTTGAATTGACTTTGTTTTCTCTGACAGTTACAGAGAAATAAAACCTGTGTTTACCAACTGGAAAAGCACAGAGTTGGCAGAGAAGGGGGGAGGAGGAGGATGGAGGACGAGGAGGGGCTATTTTCATGCTTCTGAAGACATATAACAACATGAAGTTTCAAAACTATAATTAAAAACTATTTTAAAAAGTTTTGATTGGGCTTCCTTCAAAAACAAGGCGCTGAGGGCTAAACTAAATCCCTGACAGTTCTGACTTACATCCATGGCTTCCTCTTAGTACACAGTCTATAAGTGTCCCTGTTAGCAATATCAACAGTGAGCAAGGTGTCTTAAGGTCACCATGTAGGTCATGAGTGCTTTAGCTTAGTGGATGGGGGAATCCAAGGCCCAAAGATAAAGCTACCACACAGCTATCTGGGGGAGGGACAGGATTGAATTTGTGTATGTGCCTGTGTGCACTGTGCATTCACATGTGTGCATGTGTGTGCATGCACACTTTTATGTAAAGGCCAGAGGTTGACATCAGGTAACTTTCTCAATTTTCCCCGCTTTATTTTGAGACAGTTTCTCTCACTGAACCCAATGCTTGCCAACTTGATAGACTGGATGGCCAGTGATTTCCAGGGATCGGCCTGGTTCCCTTCCATCCCCCATTAGTGTTATAGGCACAAGTGATCATGCTTAGATTTTTATATGCATGATGGGAATCCAATCTCAGGTCTTTGTGCTTGCATGGAAGGCTCTTACCCAAGTGAGCCATCTTCCCAGTTCCTTAACTTGAATTTCATAGAGTCAGATCCAAGGAAGACCCAGACCTTGTAAAGTAGCCAACTGCTCTGTTGGTACAGAGCTGACCTAGAGGTTTACCCAAGCATTACTGTAAGCATCAGACTGAGTCTTCTTCTGTTAGTGTCAGTGGCCTCACCTGAAGAACGATGTCACCTGCAGTTTCAAACACTGTGAAGGCAAACTGAAAAAGGTGATGTGATCTAGAGGAATCAAGAGTACATGAGTGGAAAAAGGATAATTTATTCCAGACCAGCATAATTCAAAATATTTTAAAAAACAAGAATAGTTCATAATATTTAAAAACCTGTCAGGGTTGTCTGAGGTCAATTAAACTTTAATGACCCAGATTTCATAAGAACATCAACATTCAAACAAGGAACAATCCAAGAGGAGAATGGGCAAAGGCCATGATTAAGCAATTCAGAAAGGAACATGGACTCCGGGCCAATGAACACATGAGACATGGTCTACTTCGGTGGTACTCAAAAATACAAATGAATGCAGTGGGCAGGCTCCTTCACTGAACTGGAAATGATCAAAAGGCTAACATCAAGAACTGGTAAAAGCTCAGAGGGGCTGATTTCCAAGCATTACTTATTAATATGCAGAGTCATAAGATCTGAAGAGAACTACTTGGATACCTGAGATATCCAGCACTTCCAAACCCAGGAATTAAAGTTCCAAACCCAGAGGAACCTTTTTAGTTCATTTACCAGTGTGACAAACACCATGACCAAATGCAACTTAGTGGAGTAAAGGGTTTATTTTAGCTTATAGGTCATAGTTCAAGTTGAGAGAAGTCAAGGCAGGAACCCAAAGCAGGAACTTGAAGGGAGGGAGGCCTGTTTGCCATTCTACCCAGCATTGCCTTTGACCAAGGAATGAATTCACAGCCATAGAAAAGCAGCATGAACTGTGCAGGAAGCCTGATTGCTAGCCAAGAGCTGGCGGCTTATCCTTAACTAGCTTTCTTATATAGTCCAGGACCACATTCCCTGTACAGGGAATGGTGTTGCCCACAGTGGGCTGGGCCCTCTGGTATTAATTAACAGTCAAGACAATCCCCCACGGACTTGTCCACAGGCCATTACCTCAATGGAGACTCTCTTTGCAGCTGACTCTAGGCTGTGTCAAGTGGATAGTTAAAGCTAATTTGGACAGGAAGCAGAGATTTCTACAGCCCACGCTGTGAATCAAAGATGGTTGGTTGCAAACTCTGCTGTTCGTCTCATCCACAGCTTCTTTATTTCTATTCTCTATAATCTGGATTGGCTTATGACTAGCTCTCTGTTTGCAAAATACAGCAGAAGAGAGGTTGTGGGGCACCCAAGACAAGTCTAAAGAGGCATGGCGGTTTCTGTTTCCTCTTGGAAGGCAGTTGAATTTGAAATTAATCACTTGGAGTTCACTATGCCGAGAGAGGACAAACGCTTGACATAAGCAAGGAGAAGGGCCATGTTGAGGGAGCCACCAAGACACCACTTCAATGACGATAGCCTTTTGGTGGACCTTTTTGGTCCACCTAGGATGTTTGCTAGGTGAATCATTACCCAGTGAAGGCAAGTGGAGCAGAGCTATCTAGTCAAGGCCTGTAGGAATCCTGACTCCAGAATTATGAGAGGTAGTAAACCATGTGTTAACTCAGTAAATTCTGGGGGTAGTTTCTGTGAAAGATTTGTTTTATTTTTATTTGTGTGCGTGCGTGTGTGTGTGTGTGTGTGTGTGTGTACATGCAAGTACCCAAGTGTCTTACTTAGTTTGGGTTTCATTGCTGTGACAAAACACCATGAACAAAAAGCAAGTTGGGAAAGAAGGAGTTTATTTGGCTTACACTTCCACATTGTTATTTATCATCAAAGGAAGCCAGGACAGGAACTCAGACAAACAGGAACCTGGAGGAAGGAGCTGATACAGAGGCCTTGAAGGAGTGCTGCTTACTGGCTAGCTTCTCATGATTTGCTCAGCTTGCTTCTTATAGGACCAAGGACCACCAACCAATGGAACCACCCACAATGGCCTAGGCCCTCTGCCATCAATCACTAATTAAGAAAATGGCTTACAGCTGGATCTTATGGAAGCATTTTCTCAATTGAGGTTCCCTCCTTTCAGATAACTTTGAGTTTGTGTGTCAAGCTAACAGAAGACTAGCCAGCACACCAAGGAAATCAGAAGAAGGTATTAGATACCCTGAATCTGGAGCTAAGTTGTAAGCCACTGAACATGGGTGCTGGGAATTGAACTCAGCAAGTGTCCTTAATTGCTGAGCTGTTTCTCCATCCCTGGGGTGTTTTTTGTTTTTGTACTATTAGAACTAAGAGATAATTTATTCTGGAACCAAATGAGTGACCATGACCCAGCCGTTTTATGAAGATTTCCTAGTAACCCAACAATGATAGTCATAGACCCATAAACCAAGGTGATTTTCAATGACATTGGTGAAAACATAAGCATGTATTACAGTGAACCAGAGAAATCTCAGCTACAGGTCAGATGCTCTCTGATGACACAAGCTTTGGGTTGTTAAGTGAATAAATTCAAGAAGTTCGACAGGGTCTTACTTTGTAGCTCTGGCTGCTTTGGAGCTCATTGTGCAAACCAGGCTCACAGAGATCTTATGGCCTCTGCTCCCCTGGTACTTTCTATTTATCAATCACCAGACCCTAATTCTGACACAGAAAAGGGCAAGGAACAGCTATTTAGGGGACTAAAGATAGCCCGAGGCAAACTGTAGCTAGGCTCTGGGCCTGCAACACTTAGTTTTCCATAGCAGGGAACTTCAGTTCAGTCACACGATTCGGTTTTAAGGTGAGGTTGCTTTCTGTAAACTTGGGTTCACATGTGGATTCAGCAAATATTCGTAAACCTTTTTCTTTTCTTTTTCTTCCTTCCTTCCTTCCTTCCTTCTTTCCTCTTCGTTTGTTTTTTGGAGACAGGTTTTCTCTGTGTAGCCCTGGCTGTCCTGAAACTCACTCTGTAGAGCAGATCTCAGAGATCTGCTTACCTCTGCCTCCCAAGTGCTGGGACCAAAGGTGTGCACCACCACTGCCCAGCAAAAGCTTTTTTCTTTACAACAAAAACAAAACAACAAGAAGAAAGAAAACAAAAAGAAAAAAGGAGAGGGAGTCATAAAAAGAAAAGTTAAAAATTCAGCCTCAAATCCTCAGGGTGTGTGTGTGTGTTTGTGTGTGTGTGTGTGTGTGTGTGTGTGTATGAAGCAGCTCCTCCCTTCCTGGGGTGGTTTCTTTTTTTTTTGATTTTTTTTGTAGTGTTCTCTCTTTTTTTTTATTTTCATATTTTATTTACATTTCAAATGTTTCCCCCTTTTCAGGTCTCCCCTTTGGAACCTCCCCATTCCCTCCACCCTCCCCCTGCCACTAAGGGGATATTCTCCAACCCACCCTCCCACACACCCACCCACTCTTGTCTTTCCTCCTTGTCATTCTCCTATACTGGGGGATCTAACACCCTCAGGCCCAAGGGCCTCTCCTCTGGGGTGGTTTCTTAATCAGGAAAAAGATACTCACTGCAAAAGATAACTAAAGTGTAAACAGGCAGGTTTACTGTCCAGGTAAGGAACCTTGGTATCAAAGTATTTATGGAAGGCAAAGGCGATATGGGTTGGCTTGTGTGCTGACCAGTACTAGTGATGGCCGTTGGACCAATCAGTGGTTGCTGGCGGTAAAGCTATTAAGCATTTCTTCTTCACTTAAATTCAGCATATTTACTTAGGTGTGGAACAATTTACATTTTTTATTTTCTCCCCTTTTCCATTTCTTTACTGTTAACATGAGTTAATTATAGCTAGCCATGTGTATCATTATTGGTTACAGAGTATACAGGGGGAGCAAAATTCAGAGAAAAAATGAAAGCATTGCCCACATAGATGTTTCATTAAGTTCTATAACAGTTTTATATTTATTAAAATCTGTAGCCAGTGTACAATTCCCATACAACCTAAACCGTCCTTTGTGATCCATGGTTTCACTGTATCAGCAACTTTTAATGGACCAATGTGGTTATCACTAACTTGCAGTGATTCAACCAATGCAGATGCTTTTATTAGCTAATACCAGCTTTGCTTAGATCTGACTAACTTTTCTCTAATTTCTTTCTTCCATTCCTGGGTCACACCCAGACACCACCTCACACTCCTGCTGTGTTTCTTTCAGTTCTCTTTGGCTCTGATGGTTCCTTATACTCTCTCTCCGTCTCTCTTCCTTAGTGTTTATGTGTATGAGTGGAGGATTGTACATGTCGTGACACACGGGTGGAGGTCAGAGAATGAGCTTAGGTGTTGAGACTCTCTTTCCACTGCGTGTGTTCTTTGTCGATGTGTATGTCAGGAAAATGGGTCAGCAAGCTTCTGGGCTTTCTTCTGTCCTCCTCCGTCATCTATGCTGTAGGAACAGAGACTGCAGATGGGTGCCATTGCACCCAGCTTTCCATGGGTTCTGGGGATCCAGACTCAGATCCCCATAAGTGCACCCGTCTATCCATTGAATAAAGGATTTAATTCAGATCACAGTTCATCATTGGGAGAAGTCAGGGCAGGCACCCAAGGCAGGAACTTGAAGGGAGGCCTGCTTGCTATTTATTGCACCTAGCATTGCCTCTGATCAAGGAACTCACTTCACAGCCAAAGAAGTGCAGCACAAATCATGGAGAACACCGCTTGCTGGCCGAGGGCTGCCTTATCCTCAGATGGCTTTCTTATAGCTCCACACAAAGATCTGTGTATCCACAGCTATCACAACTTTAATCCCAATAACAAAAAATTCCGGAAACAATCTGGACATCTGCTCCTAAGTGAACAGAAAACCAAGCAGCAGGGCATCCAGATGATGGAATATTAGCTGTCCAAAGCAAGGTGCTGCTAATCCACAAGGCAAGGGTAAAGCCTCAAAAGCATTGTGCTAAGTATAAGAAGTCCGACGTCTTGAACATCAGCCTCATATGGAATTGCTGTATTTTTTTGTGCCACTCTGGAAATGATAAAATCCACTGGGTCAGAAAGCAGGAGCAGTTGCCAGGAGCGAGTGACAGGATAGCAGATCAGTTACAAAGGGAGTGGAGAGAAGGTTTTTGGAATCTCTCTCTTGATTGTGGTGGTGAGTATACAACTGTGCTCATTTGTTAAAAGCCATGGAATGTACTTTTCATCTGAATGTGTTTACCGAGACATGTAAACTATGCTACTTTGAACTGATTCTTTTTCAGAATGTATTCTTGATGTCCCATCTAAAAAACTTTGCAGACTGTGACTTGACAAATGCTAGCTTGACACTGTCATAAAATGAAAATGTGAATAAGCATCGGGATAGATTATGGCTATAAAGTCTGATGAAACGTTGTTGGAAACCCAGCTACATTGTAACTAATTGCATTGGCCTTATTTCTTACTGTTGGAGTCACAACGTGAATTATGAAGCATCAAGATTATAAAAGTTCCTTTTAGTAATCTAAATTTTTATAAAGTTTTTCAATTTTACGTGCGTGCATACCCTCTTCTCTGTATGCCCCATGGTCACACAATTTCCTGAGGAGGCCAGAAGGCGGCATCAGATCCTTAAACGGGAGTTTAAGGTGACTGTGAGCTACCTGATGTGGATGCTTGGGAATTGAAGCTGGGTCCTCTGCGAGAACAGCAAATGCTTTTAAGTGCCGAGCCCTCTCTCCAGCCCCTCAATGTAAAACTTAAAAAACATGCAATGATTATTGTGCATGTATGTGTTACTCACACATACATGAGTATGGTCACTCACATGTAGAAAAGTTAGAGGACACGTTTTGGGAGTCTGTTTTTCCTTCTTATTGAGGGTCTGGGGACTGAACACAGGTTGTCAGGCTTTTGTGACATGTGGTTTTGTCTACCAAGCCATCTGGGTTCCAAAACATAAAAGATTTTTTTTAAAAGGTCAAAGGTCAGGGGACTTGGGAGGGGGTTCCTGTTGGGAGTTGAGGCAGAATAGTGATAGATTTGCAGGGCTTTGCAGAAGTAAGTACTGAACATTCTCTCATTTGTTCAGCAAATGATGACCAGACACCTTATGGTGCTAGGTACAGTTCTGCATAGCGGGATACAGTGATGGACAGAGAGGGCTTTGACTGTTGATTGCAGAGTCTCCATTCCACATGAAGGAGACTGGAAAATGGTTTGCTAGGAGAGGATAGTAAAGGTTAGTGTGAAGAAGGGACTGGGATGAGGAATGTGGCATTCTGGGCCCGAGGTTGGCATTTCAGTATTTTAAAGGCTGGCCAGAGACGTCTTTTAGAAGAAATGTTCCTTGGTCTAAAACTTGAAGCTGAGGGAGCCATGAGGGAGCTTTTAAGGGTGAAAGCTTTCAAACCACGAAGACTCGTGGTGTGCTAACATCATCTGGTTTGTTGAGATTCATTTTGCTTCCCAATAATGATGTAAGAATGCCATTGACTAGGATAACTGGTTATGACAGATCATAAAAATGATTTATAGAATAAATATAATCTTCATTTCAACT
Organism: Rhynchomys soricoides; assembly: GCA_019843965.1. Taxonomy (NCBI): domain Eukaryota; kingdom Metazoa; phylum Chordata; class Mammalia; order Rodentia; family Muridae; genus Rhynchomys; species Rhynchomys soricoides. Next base: position 6,680,331 of record JADRCH010000153.1, on the reverse strand, counting down.
GAACAAGAAAAACTGAGACTCATCAGGAAGAAAACCACACACCTCAGCTTATTTTTACCCTGGCCTTCTTTTTTCTCCCCCGCTGCCCTTCCACTTCCACTGTCTGTGATTCTGGGAAAGCTGTTACTAATAAATTTTTAGTATCATAAGCTGGGAAAAGGGGGTTAGAAAATTCAGGAGGAAATAGCCTGTTCATATGAAAACAATAATCACATATTTATTGTCTGGGATTGAAATGTTTCAAACATGCAAAGTAATAAAATATCAGGAAAAGCAAAACTTCCTAAATTTAAAAATGTCATAAATTTCTTCCAAAACAAGACATGAAAAAAGTTCAGGTGATACTTTATGTCAATAGAAAAAGTAATTACTCTTGCATCAAAATTAATGTAGTCCAAAGCTTTTGAAAGACAAACATTAGTCAGTATTATTGGAGAGCCAAAGAGACACTGGCAGGCACCACAGAGACTGAAAGGCAATGGTTCCGTTCACTGTGTGTTGGGGAACCATTTATTAAGGAATTGCTTGGCTCATGTTCTCTTTCTTTCTCAGACACAGCCATATGTAGCCCAGGGTTGCCTAGAATGTATAGAGTGTGTTTGAGATTGGAAGTGCCCACACGGCCAAGGACAACCTAGGGTGTTCTTGGTTTCCACCATATACAAAGCAGGGGTTCTTGTTTGCCACACTGTATGCAGCTAGCTGGCCAGCATGCTATGGGGAATTCAGTCTCTGTCTCCCTATTCCAGTAGAAGCACAGATATATTACTACATCTGGCTTTTAAAAATATTCTTTTATGTGTATGAGCATTTTGCCTGCATATGTATCTGTGCATCACATGTATGCCTGATACCCATGGAGGTCAGAAGACGGCTTTGAATCCTCTGGAACTAGAGTTACAGATGGTGGTGAGTCTCTGGAAGACTCAAACCCAGGTCATCAGGTTTGCAGATTGAACATTTTCCCACTGAGCCAGCTCCTCAGCTCATATTTGTGGTCTTTACTCAGCCTCTTGAGTGCTGGGGTTTGGGGCATGTACCACCACACCCAACCATCCAACAAACTCTCTCTCTCTCTCTCTCCCCCCATCTCCAGGATCATCTCAGTGTCCTCTTTCCCCATTGGGCTGGAGATGGGGATGGGACCTGGAGGCTTTAGCATTGTTCATGGACTGTTACCAATGAGGTGATCACCTACCTCACAATGACCTTTAAATAAATGATACATGGTCAGTGAACACACAGGAAGCTGACATAACTTTTGAAAAGGAAGTGGTTGGAGGAAGCCAGTCAAAGTGCCTACATGGGTATCTGTGCATTAGGTGCATGCTCCTTATCTGTGGAAGTCAGAAGAGGGCACTGGACCCCCTGAACTGGAGTAACAGATGGCTGTGAGCCACCATGTGGGTGCTGGGAACTGAACCTAGTTCCTCTGGAAGAGCAGCTGGTGTTAAGCCCCGAGACACTTCCTAGCCTCTAGGGCTGAATTTTAAAAGTTGCTAAGTATACATGATCGCCAAAAAGAATTTGTAATGCAGATTGCACTCAGCCACTTTCTTTCCATTTCCCTGTTTATCACTGTACATTAAATCCTTCCAACACGAGCACGCAAACTTAAGAGATACTAGGCCCATCACAATTATAATTAAGGAACAGATACTTCCAAACCATTTCATGCATGTTTTAAACACTGCCATCTGAACTTGGTATTGATTCTTGCCTGCAAACACATGTGAACAACACGGAGCTTATTCTGGGACATGGATAATTTGTGTGAAAGCATACAATAGTAGCCTTTACAATCAGTCCTCTGGCATTTAGAGGTTTTGTCAGTTTATCTGAGGAGCCTCTGTCTCTGTGGTGTGTTTATTCACGTATATGTATATGTGTAGGTATGTGTGCCTGTGTGTGGTGGTGAGAAGACAGCCCTGGGGATACTGCTCTATCATTCTCTGCCTTATTAAGGCAGGTCTGTCTTGGCTTGGCTGGCAGTCAGCAAAGCTCAGGATTCTTCCTGTCTCCACCCTTCACTCCTGGTTATTGGGGTGACAGGCAGGTATCCACCTAGCTTTTTCTGAAGGTGATGGAGATCTGAATGTAGGTTCTCTTGCTTGCCCAGCAAGGTCTTACCCACTGAGTCAATGCCTCAGCACCCATGCCCCCACTTCTGTTATTACTCTTAATACATATTACACTAAGGTTTACAACACTAAAGAGGAATTGCCATTCTATATTACATTCTGCTATACATGTTGTTTTATATGGTTTATATAATGTATCGATAAAGACTATTTGAGCTGCAATGAAATTTTCCTGTAATCAAGTATTTCTGGTATGAGAAACATTTTTCTCTTGTGTTCCCAGAAGTTTCTAGTATATTCCATCCTGCTTAACAGTGGGACCAAAGCACTGGGTACAAATGTCAGTTCCACTCTAGATCACTCTTTGAAAAGCACTTAATTTGCTAAGTTCCTGAGCCTCCTTTCCTGCCGGTGGACCACACTGTGTGCACTTCACAGAGTATGGCAGACGTTCAAGGAGGGGCTCTTGAAGCACTGCTCACAGGGGTTTGCTCTATTATGCCGCACTGATGAACCTGCTGACATACTATCTTCAGATTTTAATTTCATGTTTTTATTATTTATGTGTTTGCATGCATCTGCGTGAGCACATTTGTATGTGTGCTTTGGTATGGGTGTGTCTAAAGAGGTCAGATGAGGACACAGGATCACTTGCAGCTGGAGTTACAGGCACCTGGGAGCCACCCTGCTGGGGCCCTCCTGATAAACAGGACAGTTATTTCCAGGCCCACATATTGTAGCTTCTGATAGCAAGTAGATGTGTACGACTATGCTTTGGTCCTGTCCACTCATCCTTCTCCTATGTCTTTTCCTATTTCTACTTCTCAGTGTAACTGAGAATAGTGACAGCTGGGTGTTTAGGAGCAGGAAAGGGAGCATAAACACAGGTTTTCCACAGAGCCACGGCAGTTCATATGTGGTGTTCTTGTTCCCTTGTACGAACTGACCATTTTAAATTATGCTTCCATTCCAAAATTTCCAAGACAAGACAGTTTGAATGCTTGATATTTTGTTTCATACTTTAAATCCCTTCCCCACCCCCATGGGATCGCTGTCCCATTCACAACACTTGAGACTCACTTCAAGAGATACGAGTTTTTGATATTTGTGTTTCCCAGGGTGTCTGGCCCTATTTAACCATCACATCCACATCCACCTCCTGAAGCATGGCTTTGTTGTCTAAGCTTGGCTGGATGCCCTTTGTACTGGCTGGTTTTGTGTCAACTTGACACAAGCTGGAGTTATCACAGAGAAAGGAGCTTCAGGTGAGGAAATGCCTCCATGAGCTCCAGCTCTAAGACATTTTCTCAATTAGTGATCAAGGGGGGAGGTCCCCTTGTGGGTAGTGCCATCCCTGGGCTGGTGGTCTCAGGTTCTATAAGTGAGCAAGCCAGGAGAAACAAGCCAGTGAGAAACATCCCTCCATGGTCTCTGCATCAGATCCTGCTTCCTGACCTGCTTGAGTTCCAGTCCTGACTTCCTTTAGTGATGAACAGCAATGTGGAAATGTAAGCTGAATAAATCCTTTCCTCCCCAACTTGCTTCTTGGTTATGATGTTTGTGCAGGAATAGAAACCCTGACTAAGACACCCTTGTAGAGAGCCTTTCCTTTAATGAACACAACTCCATGGACACTGCTGGAGTCCCTGCTCCTCACCACTAAACTTGGATTCCAAACAAGATAGAACTGGGGACTTGGATTCATGGAGAGGTGCTGCTCTGACACACTCCGCTCACTGCCCTTACACTATTTGTGGAAGTGTTTATGTACTATGAAGTGCTCAGCCAGAGCATACAGGAAACTGTAAAAGATTTTATGGGATGTATACATGGTTGATGGGAGAACTTAAATGTGACATGAGAAGGTTCTGTCTGAGTTGCAGGAGGGCGGATGAGAGTGCACATGCTCCGTGCTGATTTACTGCCTCATAAGGGGCTATATGAGACTGAAAGCAATGCCTAATTTGGGCGTTATATTGAAAAAAAGTCATATGTTTGAACTTTACAATTTCTAGACAAATAAACTTGTTTTCTTTCAGAGCACAGATTTCCAGTTGTATTTACTTATCTTCCATGAGGTAAAACATTGAAGTTGGTTTACCATGTTTTAAAAACAAAGAACAGACAGGATCACAGGAGCTACACACACTGCTTGAAAATATTTGCACTTGTGATGGTTTTTAAATAAAAACCTTAAATTGGAACATTATTTTTTAATCTCAATTATTATCATATGTGAAGGCATGCCCTTTAGACATGACCCCAATAGGGCATTTCCAGAAAGTCACACTTCTGAGTTCAGGCAGTAGGAGAAGGTTTCTGCTTCCTTTGCCCTCCTCACCTATGGGGCAACAGCAATTTTCCAGAAGAGAAGCTATTTATCATCTGTGGGTTTACTTATTTTTAAAATTTGATCTTTAAAATACAAGGGATTAACAACAACAACAACAACAAAAATCCACCCAGGAACTGTTTGTGGCTTCCTAACTAATTTAGAGTTGAGCCCCATGTGTAGAAAGTGTGTGGTTTACTGGCACAGTCCCTCTAAGATTTCACTATTGTGATTCCACATTTATGCTTTAGCTGTGTCTATAATTAGTATTATTAAGAAATAAGTTTATGTTATTGTACAGGATAAGTGTGAGAGCTCTGGTGTCTTGCTAACATTCTTGTAAATCCAGGGTGGTGAAGTGTGCCCTTAGGCTGAGGACTCATAGATTCTCATGCATGGTCTCTTCCTGCCCTTACTGAGTGATCCAGGACGGTCACCTTGCCTGTCTAGGCCAGGTTCCTTTGCATCTATCAAGTGTGTGACAATTCGCAATGGCCCTCACAGTTGCCTTCTCTACTCTGATATGTGACACTTTAGTCTGAGGGTATAGTTTATGGAAGGGTCATTTGTGAGATTTTTCTTCTGTTCAATTTTATCTATATCACTGTCCATAAAATTTTGTCTGTCTTCAAATTTAGTCTGTTTAAAGGGTTAGGGAAAGAGCCTATGTGTAGGAAAGAGAAACAAATGAAAACTATTAATATCGAGTGATTATGGGCACATCTAGGTTCGCTCAGGACAGACACAAAAGACCTTGTTTTATTCTACCTTCAGCTTTCTGGCTGATGATGAAAAGCGAAAGTGATTATGTGAGCTCAGTGGGCGAAAGCAGATTTTATAAATAATTACCTGTCAGACGATTCAAGATAGACAAACATACAGCAGACCAACACAAACACAGAGCTGTCGTGTTCCTGAGAGAAATGTGCCTTGAGTCTTCCTTCCCCGGGACTATGGGGAGAGTAGGTAGAAGAAAATGAAGGGAGAACCAAAACCTTGCCTTTTTTACCTTGTGCAATTTTCAAATATATAATACGGGGCAGAGAAGGGTTTTCAGCAGGAAAAATCAGCCCCTGAAAATTTTAGATCTTCTCTAAGCCTGGCAGATGGAAACCAAATACAGTAAGTGCTGCCATTTCCAGAGTAAGGATGTTTACTGCAGGGCTATAATTTTCCATGATTAGGGACGCCAAGGGGAATGGGAGTGACGACAAAAAGAAAAGGCACAACCATACTTGCCGATAGGCACGGGTGGAACATCACAAACCTTTGGCAACTTCTGACATTAAATATCTGCATTTGTATAGCATGCACATTCTTTTTCCTGCACGGTACGGCACAGCACGGCACAGCACACTGAGGTGCAGAACGGTTTGTTCACGCAGAAAATCTCTGCTCTTGCTTCTCTCTCTAACCCAGAACACTTACAGAATTAAAGACAACTTCCTCCTTTACGATTCATATTTACTCAGGAACTGTACTGTTGCATCTGCTATAGTTTGGTTTGTTCTCAAGAGTTACACTTCCTCATTTACTAGAGAAAGTACAGATGCCAGAAGGGCAGCTCAGCGGCTCCCAGCAAGCAGTGCATCAACCGGATTCCCAATCAGGGGGAGAACTCTGAAGGGATTAGGAGCGCCAGAAGGGCAGCTCAGCAGTGCTATGAAAGGGCATGGATGGTGTGTGTGTGTACGTGTGCGTGCATGAAGATGGTCTCTTTAGTGACTGAGGTGATGATGGGAGAGGAGGGGAACAGGTGGCTTGTCCCACCAGCAGAATCTCTGATGGGTATACATTTATAAAGTAACCATGTTTCGAAAACACACACAGAGACAATCAACAGTGTTGGAAAGCACAGTTGGTAGGTCAGTGGGAAGGGTACACTGACTCATTTGAATTTTGTCTCTTTTGTCCCAAATCTGAATCATAAAAATGCATCATATAAAAGACAGACTAAACACTGGAGGAAAAAAAACGCACAACACCACTTTTAAGATTTATGAGCTGAGGGCAGCAAATCCATGCCAAATTCAAAATTCAAAATTGTGTGATGTGCATTCTTGTCCACCTACACACCATCCCCAACATCCTGCCATTAATTAGGCAATGGCCCATTCAGTAAACAAGGCTGAGGAGGCTGGGGAAGAGCTGGAGTCAGACAGCTGAGAGTCAGAAACAAAGCAGGCCACTCCCTAAGTCAGGAGAAGGTAAAATCCTATTTTAATTTCAGGCAGGATAGGGAAGAATGACCTCGGTGAGCCACTCCCTCTTCGTGGAGGCAGGCACAGCCATGGTCCCCTCAGCAGGCCAGGAAAGCCATCCCATTTCTTCGGTAGGCACTCTGTCAAAGACAAAGAAATCTGCAATGAATTATCGCATCAAGTCGAACAAGGAGAGGAGGCAGCAGCTTTCTTCCTGTTTTGTAGACTGCTGGCTACAAGCTAATAGGGCGCCTAATATGAATATTTCTGGTGGCACAGCTATAGCGACCATTCTGTCTGCTAAAGTCAGTGTGGTTAACAAGTGGTTGGGGAGTCTATTTTGGGGAAGTGGGTGATATGCAAAACAAGGCATCCCATTTTGTCCTGTTAATGGATTGGGGTTGGTTCAGCCAAGGAAGAGATGTGCTGGGTCTGTTTGTCTTTTGGAAACATGTGTTCTCTATTCAACATGCTCCGCAGTCTGTTCTAACTAAGCATTGTAATAGTCTATAAATTACTGACTCATTACTGTCTTCCCAGGCCTAATTTATAGTCTGGAGTGGAAGGCTGTGGGAACAGACACTAAGGGAGGCCTTTCCTCCTCTCGAGTGTGGCAACCTCAGAGGCACGCTGCACAAGGACTGGTGGGATGGAAAACTCCTATCTGTAGACACACATGTAGACAGACATATGGATGATCATAGCAGGATAAATTGTCCCTTTCAAAACTGGACACTGGTTGCAGTTACACAATGTATTCCTGGTAAAGAAAGAGATGCAGCACCTTCCATTTCCTGCTAAGGATTCTGCATTTTGGAGTGGGAAGGCCTGGCCAATGATGGCCTTTCCTGACTGTGTGGAGGCCAGGACTGAGAACAAGAGCCCCTCCCTGGCATGCTGCACACCATTTATCTGGCAACAGTCACGTTCATACTTTTAATTCATACCTTCACATTTTTTGATGTAGTTTTAGAAAAATGTAAAAATGTAAAAAACCTCCTATTAGGACCTCTTGCTCCTCTCGAGCCAGCAACCCTGGGACAGTCTGGAGCCTGTCACTTCCAGCTCAACATCTCCACTGCACAGTCACCGTGGAGGACACTCACAGAGGCAGACAACCAAGACAGCTGAGCAGAGATCCCTGTGCACAGCTGTGCCACATAAGAGCCAGGATGCAAGTTAAACTCTGAAAATTGGCAAGGAGCCAGAGAAAAGAAAGCAAAATGCATCTCCATCCCATCCAGGGCAGGATGAAAATAGGGGAACAGAAAATGCCAGCAACTTTGGGTACAGCTCTGGCCCAAGAAGGAACTCATTTTGGGTCTCCCTAACCCACTCTCTCTCTCAAACCTAAACTGCCACAGTAGCATAATACTAGATACCATTGTGCCTTGGGGGCTAGGAACCAGGCCCAATACCATAAGAGGACGTGGGCTGCTGTGTCCTTTATTGGGTAGAAGACAGTCCTTCCAGGTCTTGTGGCTTCAGGGGCCATAGCCAGTGACAGTCATGAGTCTGAGTCCATGCTTGCTTGATTCACAGCATCCAGTTAAAGTCTTCTTTTTAACCAACAGCATTGGCACTGAGGCTGTTGTTGCAAACTCCCAGCTTTGTCCATCGAGATTTAGGAAGGTTCTAGCTCACTACACAGCTCCAGGAATGCAGCTGCCAGCATCTCAATCTCTAGCAATTCTGTGTGTACCTAGATGAAACGAGGGTAGTATGCTCTCCCAGCCGGCAGTGTGTCCCTAGCTACCATGGGCAGGTCACATCCATGTCTTGCAGGTACAGAGCTGTGACTATCATTGTTTCCAGCCTTGTCCCCAGCTGAGCATTCTCCATGTAACCTGAGGACAAGCCCATCTATGTCTATGCTTTAGTAGGGCAGACACCAAGGCCACATATCTTAGACTTCTGTGCTCAGCCTGTGGGGTCTAGTGACAGTCTCCTTCATGTCTCATGCCTCCAGATATGTAGATACACGTGCCATAAGCCCAACCGTTACCTGCACATGCAATGGGAGACCTAGGGGCAATTTCTTTCACAGCCCATGGACTTAGAGCCATAGCTGGTGACAACACCTGTGATGTTTGATGTTATGTATGTCCTTTGGGACCAGGAGATGGTCCATGGCTCTGCGAGACTGGATAACAGTGCTACTAGTCACATTTCCCAAATCGTGCAGGACCTAGGGTAGGTCTTGTTGTGTTGTACAATCTTGAGTCCATAGAAAACCAGCATTACCTGTAGTTATCCTATGGGACTTGGGGAAAATCCAATCCTTTCCTGCACCTTCAGAGGACACAAGCTGTGGCACCTCCTGTACCCATCCTGAGAGTCCTTCACATAATATGACTTGGGGACTATGGATATTGACATCCTAAACATTGGTGTCTCTCTTGATTCCCCCATGTACATATTCTATACCATTACAGCTATACCAATGGCCACCACAAGCCCTGGCACTAGAAGTGCTTGATTCTGCAAAGTCTGAAGACACACACCATTGGAGGTTTATTGCCATGTCTTACAACCATGTTCATGAGATGTCTTATGAGCAGTTACAGTTTAGACTGTGGATGACAGCAAAGACAGAAATGACCCAGATGCTTTGAGCTCTACTAGAACCGGACTCATAACACCCAAGTATCAGTCTAACTGGCATCTGAAAGCCTGTTTAAATGAGAAACAAAGCAAAACCAAATCTCAAACTTCCTAGAGCAGCTACTTCATAAAACTGGGAGAGCCAAATGTAAGGCCAGATGCACACATGTACATTGTCAATGTACAATGCTGATAACACAACAGGAAACAGGAATTGTCACAACAGATTCCAGTTTAAAGGAAATCTTCAATGAGCTGCTAAAATATCTAAATTTAATGGCCCTAAGTAAACTCATTGAGAAAAGAGAATACTGATAAATCCTATGAATGAGAAATTCACAAAGGCACAGAAATTATGAAAGAGAACTGCTGGAAAATTTGGAGCTGAAACTTTAATCAGTGAAATTAAAGCCAAAGCAGAAAACTTACATAAAAGAATAAACAGAAGAAAGGATTTCTGAACTGTAGAATTAACTTAGCTAAAAAAACAAAGCAAAACAGATGAAGAAAGCCCACAGAACTTATAGAACACACTCATGTGAACTATGGACTATGGACTATGAACTGTATTATGGGAGTTTCATAAAGTGAGGAACATGGAAAACCATAAAAACCTATCACCAAGGAATTGCTGGAAAGGACCTAAATCTTCAAAGAGATATGGTCATCCACATATAAGAAGCTCAAAGGACCCTGACTGCATTTAAAGAAGACAGATTTTCAATCAAAACTTGTATCAGGCAGAAGGCTAAACGTTCATGACCAAGAGAAACCTGACATTCACGAGAGAAAAGCGTCAAGCCACATCGAAGGGAAAGCCCATTACGCTTGTAGCAGATCACAACAGAATCGTTGTAGCTCAGAAGAGGGTGGGATGTCATATGTAAAACACTAAGGGAGAAAATACAAACCTGCTAACTAATAATAATATACCCACCAAAACTATTCACAGACATAGAGACTTTAGGAATACACCCTTATCAGAGCAGCCTTACAAGAAATACTTAAGGATACACTGTAACAGAAGGGCTATAACTACCACATGAACCTACTGATATTCAAGGCTGGAGAGTCGGTTAGGTGATTAAGGGCACTCTGCTCTTTTACAGGACCTGCGTTCAGTTCCCAGCGCCCACACCAGGCAGTTCACACTAACTTGTGACTCCAGCTCCAGGGATCTCAGGCCTTCTTCTGGCCTCCAAGAGTACTTCATGCACATAGAAGAACAGAGAATCAAAGCAGTGTGACAGAAACCACCCAACCATAAATATCTAGAAAGAGGTTAGAAAAGAACAGTTTACAACCCCCAAACCCAGAATACAACCAAATAAATAAATAAGTAAATAGATAAATAAATAAATGGAGATATTTCATGCAGACCAATAATATTCATGATGATAAATGGGTTAAATTCATCAACCAAAAGTCAGGGAATAATGAATGGATTAAAAATACAAGAGCCAACTCTACACCGCCTACAGGAAATTCACTTCACTGGTAAAGACTAAAGATTAGAAAAAGATATACCAAAAATATGAAACAAGTTGGCAAGAGCTGCTATATCATTAGAACAAAGCAGATTTTAAATTAAAAAAACAAAACAAAACAAAAAGGCCAAAAGTTAAAAAAGGTCCTAATATATTGGTAAAAGGATCAATTCAGCCAGAATTGACCATTTAAATACATATGTACCTAATCTGGCATTCCTCAAATATATAAGGGAATATTAATTATAAAGGAGGAGATTGACTCGAGTACAATACTAGTTGAGGAAATCACCAGTCCACTTTTGTCAATGGGCAGAAGATGAAAGCTTTAAAAATTAAAAAAAAAAATTTTATGTGTATCAATGTTTTGCCTGTATGTATGTATATGCACCTTGTATGTGTTTTCTGCCCTCTAAGTCTAGGAGAAAGTTAAACACTCTGAACTGGAGTTATATATGGTTATAAGCTGCCATATGGGTGCTGAGAACTGAACCCCAGGTCTTCTGTACAGGTGGAAAGTGCTCTTAGTCACTGACTGTCTCCTCAGCTCCTCTACAAGGAAGCGTGTTAGTTGGGTCATATTGTAAAGTACATGGACCTCACAAGACATTCGCAGAACATTTTACTGAGGAGGCAGAATTCACATTCTTCTCATTAGTATTTGGAAATTCTCCAGGAGCAATTACACCTGGATCATTGAGTCACAGATGAAGTCCCAATAACTTAAAAAACTTTGAATCATCCTATGTGCTTAGATTACAATAGATCAGAACTATGAACCACCAAGAAGAAAGTCTAGAGCAAATGCTAACCAATATTCATACTGAAAGAGTCATCGGGGAAATGTACACATCTGAAGCATATTAACATAACACAGCAAGGGTAGGAGATGTAACCGACCAGGGAAGTCCATAGCAAATTCCTATGTCAGAACAACAGAGATGCCTCAGAGATAGATCCCAACCTCAAGGACTCTGAGAAACAAGAATACAAACACTCCAAACTTGGGAGGAAGGCAGAAAGAAAGATCAGAGTGAAAACTGAGACTATTTGTTTATGGAGAAGAAGATTGCTACTCAGAGCGATACACAGATTGCACACAATTCCTACCAAATCCTCAACAACTTTCTTCATAGAAATGGAAAAGAAACCAATCTAAGCTTCATTCCTCACTCTCTCCATGAGCTCCTTCAACTCCATCTGTGCTGGAGGAAGAAGGTTTCTGGATTGAACACCCTGGCAAGGACTAGAACATGTTGAGTCTGGCTTCTCGGGCTGCTGGAGAACGTGCTCACTAACTGTGGGGATCCACCCAGAGACTGCAGACAGAGAGAACTGTCCTAAAATATATGCCAGCAGCTCAACCTTGACAAAGCCCTCAGCTATGATGCCTCCAAGAGGCTTACGGGGGGAGTGACACTTTCAGCTCTTAAGTCAGATATTTTACATTTCACAAGCACAATGGTAGCTCTTAATGTAACTGCATACTTGAAATGTAGAGGGAAGAGAAGTTGTTTGTTTGTTTGTTTTTCCTACAGGCGAATGGCTGGAATAGTCTCTGTTTGGGAAGGGAGGCTCAGTGGGAGATAGAGTCTTGGCTAGTTTATCTGAGAAATGACCAGGTTTAACCTTTCCAGGAGGGTGGGGTGCTCTTTAAGCACTGCAAAGGAGCCTTTTCAGAGACCAGCCTACCTTCATAGCTGGCTTATTACCACTCCTTACAGTTCACGGGCTTTAAGGAAAACACCTCAGGAGCCATGGCTGAGGGGAGAAGAGTTTTAGAGCTGAGCCTGGTTTCTGTGAGTTCTTCTTTTCTAGTTCAAGGAAACATAGGAACATGTAGTCTGAGCAAAGGTTAGGTTAGTCAGCCAATTCCCCAGGGTCCCTTGCCCAGAACCACCACTCTGACCTTTTGATGTGTGATGGATGGGTGCAGCCTGTGGAAGGAAAGCATGGGAACATCCCAAATTTGGCATCTTTTCCTGTAAAGGCAGCAACTCTACAGGAAGACAGCGCATCTCTGTGTCAACTGTGAATTTCATGTATTTGTGCTGTGAATGTAGAAACTAAATTTAAACACAGCCTGTGAGGCCTTCTAATACACACATTCTCACAGATGTCCCTGTGGTCCACTTTCTTCTGTCAAATCCTAGGAATGAGTGCCAGGTCCACATCTTTATACACATTCCTGGTTGTTCAATTCAGACTGGCTAGAAACATCCAGGAAGCCCATCCATGCCATTAGACCCCCCCCCCCCCGCTACTCCCTGCTCTCCCCCCTGTGAGCTCCATTTCCACTAGGATGCTCTCAATGGCCACTTGCTACTTGGTGGATCTGTTGAAAAGCTCAAACATGTTAGCATCTCTCTCAAAGTTAGCTGCAAAGATGATAATGATAATTTAAAGCTGTACTTTTAAATTTCTGGTTGTTTCTATACTTTTTAAAATTGAGAATGTAGGTGATTCCCAGCTTTTGGCATTAGACAATTTCTTTCACCTGCACACAGTGAGCAGTCCCTGGATGTTAATCTATCTAGAGGCAGACACACAGATCCCACACACTGAAATGGGGGTTTCAGAAGCTGTTCTTTCAGAACAGTGCCTTGTTTGTTATCTGCATATGGCTAAGCTAGAGAAAACACTATTTCCAAACTGGTTTACTTCTGTTTGTCATGGGTTACACCAAGAACTTACCCCGCCATTCCAATATACACTGCTCAGTATGTTTTTTGTGATGGGCATTTGGTAAATCTGCATCTTCAGATCAGAGCCTGCCCTCCCTCTTCCTTGCTCAGACTCTGATTTAATTTTACCCTCACTTCCTTCAATTTCTTCTTTTCATACAAAAGAAAATAATTCTACTGTCCCAGGCCCCAACCTCACCAGTACTTTATTTTGCACAAGCCTGCCAAAGGCACCTTGGGTTCTACTGACTTCTTACACATTTGCTAACTCTGATTTTAGCTGATCTTTATTGAGCTCTGCGTAAAGCACAGTGTGCTGGGTGGTGTAAGGACACAGAGATAACGGAGCCAGAGCCCGATATCACTGTGTTTCCAAATGTACGTCAATGCTTTCACTACTGCAAAGAAAATGTGTGAAGAAGCCATTCTCAAGGGAGAAAAGGAGAAAACAAAGTTGCCTTTTGCTTGCTTTTAATCTAAACAACATTTAATTTTAGATAAAATATAAAAAAAACATGAGTTTTTTTTACATTTCTTAAAAAATGGAAGGAAAAATAAAAAATGTGGGAGTATATGGTTTTGTGGTTTATGAAGTACGTACCTCCATGTCCACATCCAACTCGAGCCTTGCCATAAACAAGTTCAAAGGGTCTCATACTTTAGAACCGGATGACTAGTGAGTGGTAGATTTAGGATTTAAAGCATGGGGCCCACACACATTCTTTTTCTATTCCATAGTCTTACATTAAAAAAAAAAAAATATCCCCCCCCCCAATCTGACATAATTTATTCTTTTGGATTACTCTTGACACATAACAAGCTTAATTCTTGCTAAACATGACTCAGGGAACAAACTAAGACTGAAAAGTCTATCAGGCTGATACAGAATTTCAGTGTGCAGGGATGGTTCTTAGAGGTCAATTATTGATAGCTTGGAGGCATTCATGACCAGAGTGTACTTTTTCAGTCTATGTTGAAGAATACAATGTAAAAAACTACAACCAAATCACTCGGGATGCTTAATAAACGAATGAACAAGCAAACAAGCATACAAACAGATCTTCAAAGTTGGACAACATATGGGTTGGAGGGAGGGCTCAGTCAGTAAAAAAGCTGGGCCTGGTAGTGGGCTTTTCTAACTTCAGTGCTGGGGAATCAGAGATAGGCAGATCCCTGGGCTCTAATCTCCTTGATGAATTCTCAGCTACTGCAGGCTACTTAGTGAGTGCCAGGCTAGTGAGAAACCTGTCTCAAAACCTCAAAACACACACACACAGAGAGAGAGAGAGAGAGAGAGAGAGAGAGAGAGAGAGAGAGAGAGA